>LPNX010461407.1:962710-1034606 GCA_001517045.1 Pseudotsuga menziesii
GAGCTGCGAATTTTATTAAGTTAATTAATTAAAACTCTCCGACAGAGAGCGCTCTTGACCTCGTCTTATGACAGTGGTTCAAGAGACTTAGCTAATCTATATGCTTGATGCAAGGATATGCAGTGGGAATGCTCTCCGATAGAGAGTGCTCTTGACTTGGATTACGGCAAGTTCAAGAGACTTTCAAGATTAATTGATTAACTTATTAAACAATGAAAAGACGACTCTCCGATAGAGAGCACTCTTGATCTACAAAGTGAGATTCAAGAGATTTCTACTTTAAACAGTTGAATTACTTATGAAAGATACAAAAAATTAAAAGATGAAGTAATCAACCTAGTTAATGAAACAAAATGGGCTAATCTAACAATTAGTATCTACTTTGCAAGAAAAATGAAACTACTCTAAGTACCCAAAATAAATCTAAGCTAAGAACAAAAAAAACACTCTTCCCCAAATGGGGAAGAAACATCAAGTATGGGAGGCCCTATCCCACTTAGCCTTGTTTTATTAATGAATTACAAATGCCTTTGGAACTTAATCCTTGTCAGGACTTTTGAGAAGTAACTTAAGTAAAAATGAAAAAAAAAACTCTTATGAGTTTGTACAAAGGAGAATGACTTCTTTTTTGGCTTTGGATCCAGCTCTGCTTGCTCTTTCTTGTTTGGTTTCGCTTTTGGTTCACCTGTGGATAAGAGCTCTAAACAAGGACTAGTGAGAGTGTTAGGAAATCAAATTTAACCTATTATTCGAGAAAATTAAGTGGATGAGAAGACAAGTGCCTTATGAGATGAAACAGAAGATTAAAACAATGGAATGAAACCCAAAATCAAAACTTGGAAAGGATCAGGCAAGCTCACCGTTTTTAATGTAAAATGCACGATTTTTGGCGAAACGACTTGGGATTTTTTGCAAATTTAAAATTAAAGATTTTTTAACATTTTAGGCTAATTTCCAGAATCTGGAAAATAGCAGAAAATTGCAGAAAATCAGTAAAAAAACAGCAAGTACAGAATGGCACGCTTTTCGAGAAAAAGTCAAAAAAATAAAAAAATAAAAAAAATTGAGAAATTTTGAAAATTTTCTGATTTTTTAATGCATTTCCAGAATTGAGAATTAAGTCAAAAAACAGCCCAAAAAACAGCGAGCTTGAAATGGCACGCTTTTCGAGAAAAAGTCAAAAAATTAAAAAAATTAAAATTTTTGAAAAATTTTTGGAAAATTTCTGATTTTTTAATGAATTTCCAGAATTTAGAATTAATGAAAAATACAGAAAACCAGCAAACCCAAAAAATGGAAAATTTGCACGTTTTTCGAGAAAACTCGTGCACATTTTCCAAGGCAAAAAGAAGGCTAGATTTAAAAAAGGAAATGAAACTAGATCTTTAAAAATGGACTTTTAGAAAGAAAACCTCGTCAATTATACTCGGCTGAAGGCAAAGCATAATTGTCAGGGGCAAAAAACTCCCTGGAATACCCTATTTGCAATTCTACGTCTTAGGAGACCGAACCACTCAAAAATATCCTACTAGCACATTTTATTACAAACCCCGTGGGGCCATGGTCAAAATTATTCAAATCAAAAAGTGACTAGCCAATATTGGCTAGACAAACAGACGGATCAACTGATACACTGGAGTCAGACTTTGAACAAGTCTGTCAATTGGCGGCTCCTCAGGTAACCCAACTTATGGTACAAAAAGTTGGATAACAGGAGTATTACCAAAAAGTAATTAAAATTAATGTAAGTTGACTTAGGATAGGGTACCAAGGTTAAGACATCATAACAATAAAAGTAAGTCATTGTAACAAAAGGATCAAGGTACCACACTAGGAGGGGGAACTAGCATAAGGACCAACAAGGGGTCAACACAAGTTCATAGGTTAACAAGAGAGGTCACAACAAAGTGGGAAAACAACCCTTTCACCCACAAGACCAAGGTGTACCATCAAGGTGGGGAAATAACTCTTTTACCCACGAGACCAAGGTGTCAAACTTTTATCTTCCCTCTCAAGGTATATAATCCATAGGTGTTACATACAATAACTATAAGTTTAATCATCACCATATAAGGAAGGTACCAACTGGATGATGTGATCCTCTGGTCCTCCAGACTGCTCCCAAAGATCAAGTGCTAGTGACATCATCAAGGGGTGGCCAGTCCCTTGAGAAACAACCTAGCTTGACCATTTAGGAGAGGAGGACATCACACATCATCATCTTGGTCAATTGACCAAGATCCACCTGGTTAACTGTTATACATAAAATAATTAAATAAACTCAAAAAAAATAATAAAAATAATAATCTAAAGCATCATATAATTATATATATATATATATATATGTATGTATGTATGTATGTAAAATACAATTAAACTAATTAAGGATATGTAGTTAGCATAAATGTCAAAAGGAAGAGACACGACTTTATGTAAAGCCACCTCAAACCCGATATAGATATATATAGTCGAGATTTCTATTGTAATTGATCATCAATTAAAATTTATAAAAACTATTATTTATTCAGTCAAATTCTTCTTCACATGGAGTTTCTCATCGCATTGGTATCAGAGCAGGATCGACACCTATTGCACAAAGTCGTCGTCATTAGTCACCCGTTGTCTGTACTCCGCCTCCCTACCATTCGCCATTGTTGTTGCACCCGTTGTTCTCGTCCGCCCGCTCCGCAGACCGTCCACTCTTCCCACTTCTCATCACATTCCCTCACTTCTTTCACTTACTCCATGTTTCCCTTCCCGTTGCTACCTCTTCCCTCCTCTTCCCCAACTCTCCACCACTAACCTTCACGACTCGTCGTAGTTCCTTTTCATTGTCGCATCCACCCCTCTGTCGTCGTTTCCCGTCTCTCTGCTACTCATCCCCACCTTCTCCCTTGTCCACGCCCTTCACCGTCTGTGTTTCCCTTCCCCTCTCCTCCTTTTCGTCGTAGTCTTCTTTTCCTGGCCACTATATCCTCCTCCCCTGTGACCCGCGTTGCTCCCCATCCCCTTCACGCCTGCTCATCCTCTTCGCTCGCCTCTCCCTACGCGACTCTCCCTACACATGCCTGCAGCCACCACATCCACCACTCCTTCCATCCGCACGCAACCCCCCCTTCCAACTCTTCCATCACACTATTCACAGCCGTCCGCCACGCCATCTCTCCCCCAACCTGCACATTGCTCCATGCACAGACAACAATAAAATTTTAATAAAAATAAAATAAAATATTATTATAATAATACTTATGATATTATTATAATAATTATTTTTATTAAAAAAATTATAATTCAGAAAAAAAATCGTGGTTGGTTGGGAACGAACAACCAACAACAATAAATCCAAATTCAGCATGGAGATAATCCAGCAGTCACCAAGATGGGGGATGACAGCGCTAGATTGGACGAACTGGATGAAGAAGTCAACAAAAAGTATGTAGAGCTCAAGGTGGAAATCGACAAAAAGACCGTCCAGGACTCAAGGCAGGAGTAGAGCAAGACATCAGTGCGTTGGAGGCAGATCAAAAGAAAAATCAAGGGTATCTTGACAATATCTTGGCCAGATTACAACTGCATACTTCGATTCCCCCACCTAGCCATAACCCACCAGTAGACCTATTACCACCTAAGTTATACTTAGTGGTTTTTTATCAAGTGAGCCTGGTGAACTAGAGAAGGATAACTTATTCGGACTTCAGAAGACCTTTAGAAGTACTTCTGGGAAGTGCTTGTTGTACTATATCACATGTTCATACCCCATGGGGGAATTGTAATAAATGTTCTAGCATGATAGTGTCTGTAAAAGACTCAGTCTCTTAGACTTTATTTGTCAATCCAATCAGCCCAGGGTGTTTTTTCCCTTGGTTATTATTGGTTGTTGAATAAACGACTGATAATTTCTGAGTTTTTCACTCGATACCTTCAAAGTTGGGGTGGTCGGCTTCGCATTTAGGCCTATTGAGGTTATTAGAGTCTATGTGTCAATGTATAAACATGCTAGGCATCATGGTCGAGTCATATGAACATGTCTAAGTCCCCCTAGGTTTTTTCAATTTTTCAAATTTTTAGTTTTTTCAGTGTTTTTTATTAAAATTTAATTTTTCCAAACTTAGGCTATTTTTTAATAGTTTAATTGGAAAATTTGATTTTGTAATAAAAGTGGGCCAAATAATCAGTTTCAGTCATGTAGGTGCTCATTTTCAAGCAAAGAGCACCATGTAAACCCATGGGCCCACTATTTCCTAGTTTTGAGTGATTTTCCATCACTTAGGTTAGAAAGCTCCAAAAAATCAATTATTGATTATTTTAATTAATAAATTGATGAATAATGGAGCAAATCCAAAATCCTAGATCAGTGGATTCTCAACCGATTTGATTGAAATCAGTCAGATCTGAACCAGATTGACTGGATCTGACAAATCCTTAACTGAAAAAGGTGATCTAGACAGATCCAGAGTTGAACTTCAGCGTCCTTTATGGGGAATTTCACCCTCCCTCTCTCCTCCACACGTTTGGGCTCATCTAGATGAGTTTTGGTGGATGCTTCAGTCAACAGGTTAAGGTGTCAGTCAGATCAGCCCCCCAATTGACAGTTGCACTCGGTGAGACTCAGATCTGGCTCAGCTAGACACAGATCAGGCATTGATGGACTCTCCTTCAGCTATAGTGGTCTATCTCCTTGGGATTTGCGCCCCCCTGGGCTGGATCTCCTTTTTTTGTATAAATAAAGCTCAAGCTGCCTCTTCCAAGCTAGTTAGAGTTGGATTGAAGGGCTTGCTATTGTAATACTGTTGTAATCTTTTGATTGTTGGAATAAAGAAGCTTTGGAGGCCAAATGGTGTAATGCTCTCATGTGTGTGGATTAAGCATTGTCTTATGGCTATTGATGTTGCCGGCTTTTCTCTCAATTTCTGCATCTGAACCCTGTCTGGCTTGAACAATTCAGCGGAATCAATAGGAGTATAGTTGGGCAAGTAAGGTTACTTATTTTTTCTATATCTCATAGCATATATGTTTAAATATCTAGATTATACATGTTTAATAAGTTTATTTGCATGTAAATTTTGTCTCTTTTTCATATATATATCCAAATCTCGTGAGGTTTCGTGCAGGATTGTGTGTTTAGCTTTCAGGTAGCAAGGATTGGACGAGCTGTGGATCTAGTTTGACTCCACTGTACATCCAAAAACTTTGTGAAGGCATTGCCCCTCTGTATTCCACTAACAAGTTTCCATTGCGGATCCATCCAACAACGGGCCTTTCCCCTTCTCTTCCTCCTTTCTATTAAAATCAATCTTCTGGTTACCTGTCTCTTCCTCTTATGATCAGATCAAGTTCTAAGAAGTGAATATATATTGTTAGATCTAGTTCATAAAAGTCTTGCTGCTTAGATCTGTAATTTCATAAAGAATATCATTTCATAAAGATAGATCTAGGTGTATGAATTTCCTTTTTTGCAAGTAGCTAAATCATAGATCTAAAGCTTGCTCATAAGGTAGTTTCCTTTGTCGTTCTTTAAAGATTCAAATTCTGCAATAAAAGTGCACATCTCATTGGCTGCCCAAACAGCAAACCAAGATCCCAAGGAAAGCTCACTTTCCTTGGTTCCTTTTTGCAAAACTAGATTACCCCAACTTAACAAATTTTTACTTAGTTTTTTTTCGGTAACTAGTGTGGTGACCCAAAACACTTTTAAAGTGTGTTTGGGCACATTTGATTTTAACTGTTCGTTGTTTTTTAGCAGGTCTAACAAAAAAGAGAAGGATACTCTGCCCAATTTCCAACTCTTGGACGAACCAGAGCTTCCCAGAAGCTTCCCCCACCGCTGTGTTTAATTTTAGCTTGTTACAAGCTTGTTGTAAGCCTTTGGATCCCAGATAACAAGGACCAAAGTGCATCAATTTCAATTTGTTGATACTGTAAATCGCTGCTAATAAAAAGAAAAGGTCCTTTCGAATAGGCTCTTTCACCATCCCCCCTGGGGGGATTTGCGTCTGTGTCAATTTTTTACTTTTTGTTCATCTCTTTTCAATCTAGCGTAGTTCTAACCTGCAGGGTAGTATACTTTGATTTATTATCATTTCCATATTCCATATCTGAGGTTTCAAAGTAATCTTAATACTTACCCCACGACTTCCCGATTGACCCGAAAGGGGAAAGAGATGCGTGGTAGGACTAATTAGAAAACCGGCATTGTGTATCTTTGTTTTCCTTTTCATCAATTGTTTCATCAGCTATAATAAAATTAACCCCTCCTTGATTCCCCGATTGAGATCCACTTGGATCGAAAGAGGTTCCTGGAGGGTTTTCTTTTTAACAAAAACACCTATCTTAAAATTTACTAAAATTGACAAGACTCCGATGTGTATGCTCTGCACTTGGCTGCGGTTCGTCCGATCAGTCAGGCTGCATCAAAAGCACTTGAGTGACTAGAATAATTAGGATTCACTCTCCCAAATTGACAAACCATCAAGTGAAAATCTAAGACCTAGATCAAACCATTACGGTGGCAAAATACCTAAAGGAAGGGAGAAATCCTAAAAAGTGACCTCGGGGCGCCGATCTCTGTTACACCTGCGGGTGCATTATGAACAATAGCCTCAAAGACTCCATTCAGCCCACATATTCCTTGCGGGTAGCCGTGACGGTTTAGTTTTGGACATACTCCAAGTACTCTCGGGTATATCTGGAGTCCCCCCCCCCTTCGCCTAATTTTAATCAACTCATATTTCACATTAACTTAAAACATACCAAGAGGCAATCGCAAAACATTCACTCTGTTGCCGCCTTTCACACACCTGGGTCACGTGGTAGAAATCTTCAAGCCACTCGGTGTGTCCTTGGGGGCAAGTCTCGAGTCAAGGCTGTCACCTTGTTCTTGACTCCTCCGTTTAGGCTCAACTCTTAATGAAGCCAAGGGGGGTAGACCCTATTAAGTTACTAAGGCTAAATTACTTAGTATGGTGATGTTAAACTGAATGAGTTACTTAGTAGTTTGAAATTTAACCATAAACAACCATAGATGACAAGATACAAAATGAGCGCACGAAGGCACAATGCTGAGACACAATATATATATATAGCAAGAAAATAACCAGTGCCTTAAAATGGAGTCAAAAGAAAATCAATGTACTTGCATGTGCTTGGAGTGAATGTTTTGCAATTGCCTCTTGGTACGTTTTAAGTTAATGTGAAATATGAGTTGATTAAAATTAGGCGAAGGGGTGGACTCCAGATATACCCGAGTACTTGGAGTATGTTTAAAACTAAACCTTCACGGCTACCCGCAAGGAATATGTGGGCTAAATGGAGTCTCTGGGGCTATTGTTCATAACGCACCCATTAGGGTGTGACAGGGATTGGCGCCCCGAGGTCACTTTTCAGAAGTTCCCGCTTCCTTTGGGTATTTTGCCACCGTAATGGTTTGATCTAGGTGTTGGATTTTCACCTGATGGTTTGTCAATTTGGGAAAGTGAATCCTAATTATGCTAGTCACTCAAATGCTTTTGATACAGCTTGACTGATTGGACGAACCGCAACCAAGTGCAGAGCATACACACCAGAGTCTTGTCAATTTTAGTAAATTTTGAGATGGATGTTCTTGTTAAAAAGAAAACCCTCCAGGAACCTCTTTCGGTCCAAGTGGACCTCAATCGAGAAATCAAGGAGGGGTTGATTTTATTATGGTTACTGAAACAAATGATGATAGCAAATGAAACATAAAAAGATAAGCAAACCACAATTTTTTAATTAGACTACCACGAACCTTTCTTCACCTTTCGGCTCAAAAGGAGGCTCGTGGGGTAAGTATTAAAGTTACTTTGAAACCAATAGAAATGGAATATGAAATTGATTTAAATCAAAGTATACTACCCTGCAGATTAATACTACGCTAGATTGAAAAAAGATGAACGAAAAGCAAAAAATGACATGGACGCAAATCCCCCCAGGGGGGATGGGGAATGGGCTCGAAAGAGCCTATTCAAAATTATTTTTATTACCAGCGGTTACAATATCAACAAACTGATATGATGCCTCTTGATTCTTATATAGAGTGAAACCAAGAGCTTACAAAGTGCAAAAATTAAAGATTTCAGTCAAAAGGGGGGACCCCTAGGGGGATTCAGAAGGCCCAAAAGTCACTTTCGAGCAGCAGCTCCTCCTTTTTTCTGTTATACCTGCTAAAAACCAGCAAGCTTATTAGATTGAAATATGCCCAAAAGCACTCTGAAAGTACATTTGGGTCAGCTTACTTTTAACCAAAAAAAAACTAAGTAAAAACTAGTTAAAAAAGGTAAAAAGGGAACCAAGGAAAGCAAGCTTTCCTTGGGATCTTGGCTTGCTTTTTAGGCAGCCAATATGATGTGCACTGATTGCTAGATTTATCTTTTATAACAGAAAACAGAAATCTAATGCATACAAGCTACAAATTCTCTTTAAAATTCCATGCAAAAATGACGATTTCCCTAAAGCTAGATCTAGAATGCTTATGAAACCTTTTAAGAGCGAGATCTAGATTATGGGCTTTGAGAAGATAGATCCATGTTAAATTTACTTTAAGATGATAGATCTAAACAATATCAAAGCTATGAACAAAGTAACCGGGTAAAAGAGTTGATTTTGAAGGAGGAAGAGGAGGAGAGAAATGTTGGTAGCCTTGAAGATCCACCGTGGAGCTTTCAGGTGGAATGTCGAGGGACTATGCCTTTGCAAGGTTTTGGAGAGAGTGAAGAAGCAAACTATATCAGCATCCTCTCCAATCTAGGAACCTGCAGCTCAGCTGAAATCAAAAAAACTTGCCGAAATACTTGTGAGATCCGATTAGTACATACACAGAGATTCAGAATAACATGCATATAAGCTTATAAAACATGCTGAATCTAGATCTCTAAACATGCATCAAAAGAAAGAGATGGCCAATAAACTTATTGAAAAGCATCTTTCCTATCAAGATTATAATAAGCTTATTATCAATCTTAGCAATGAATCCACAAGCAATCAGCAAATTATGAACACAGATACAGGTTACCTCAGTAAAAATGGCAATGATCATCCACACATACAATGGCACAACACCGTCTTGCCTCCAAAGCTTCTCTTTATTTCAAATGAACAATAACAACAGTACAATAGCAGCAGCACCTCAATCCCAGTTTTAACTAGCTTGGAAGAGGCAGCCTGAGCTTTATTTATACAAAAAATAGGAGATCCAGCCCAGGGGGGCACAAATCCCAAGGAGATAGACCACTGTAGCTGAAGGAGAGTCCATCAATGCCTGATCTGTGTCTAATTGAGCTAGATCTGAGTCTCACTGAGTGCAATTGTCAATTGGAGAGCTGATTTGACTGACACCTCAACCTGTTGACTGAAGCATCCACCAAAAATCATCCAGATGAGCCAAAACGTGTGGAGGAGAGAGGGAGGGAGAAATTCCCCATAAAGGATGTTGAAGATCAACTCTTGATCTGATTTGATCACCTCCTTCAACCAAGGATTTGTCAGATCCAGTCAATCTGGTTCAGATCTGACTGATTTCAATCAAATCGACTGAGAATCCACTGATCTATGATTCTAGAATTGCTCCATTATTCATCAATTTATTAATTAAAATAATCAATAATTGATTTTTGGGGGCTTTCTTACCTGAGTGATGGAAAATCACTCAAAACTAGGAAATAGTGGGTCCATGGGTTTACATGGTGCTCTTAGCTTGAAAATGAGCACCTACATGACTAAAACAGATTATTTGGCCCACTTTTATTACAAAATCAATTTTTCCAATTAAACTATTAAAAAATAGCCTAAGTTTTGGAAAAAATAAATTTTAATAAAAAACACTGAAAAAACTAAAAATTTGAAAAATTGAAAAAACCTAGGGGGACTTAGACATGTTCATATGAATCGACCATGATGTCTAGCATGTTTATACATTGAAACATAGACTCTAATAACCTCAATAGGCCTAAATGCCAAGCCGACCACCCCAACTTTGGAGGTATTGAGAGAAAAACTCAGAAATTATCAGTCGTTTATTCAACAACCAATAATAACCAAGAGAAAAAACACCCTGGGCTGATCGGATTGACAAATAAAGTCTAAGAGACTGAGTCTTTTACAGACACTATCATGCTAGAACATTTATTACAACTGCCCCAAGGGGGTATGAACATGTGATATAGTACAACAAGCACTTCTGAAGGTCTTCTAAAGTCCGAACAAAAAATCTTTGTCCGGTTCACGAGGCTCACTTGATAAAAAACCACTAAGTACAACTTAGGTGGTAACACACTCCAAGCACATGCAAGTACATTGATTATCATTTGACTCCATTTTAAGGCATTGGTTATTTTTTTTGCTATATATATATATATTGTGTCTCAGCATTGTGCTTTCATGCGCTCTTTTTGTATCTTGTCATCTATGGTTGTTTATGGTTAAATTTCAAACTCCTAAGTAACTCATTCAATTTAACATCACCATACTAAATAATTTTGCCTTAGTAACTTAATAGGGTCTATCCCCCTTGGCTTCGTTAGGAGTTGAGCCTAAACAGAGGAGTCAAGAACAAGGTGACAGCCTTGACTCGAGACTTGCCCCTAAGGACACACCGAATGGCTTGAAGATTTTTGCCACGTGACCCAGGTGTGTGAAAGGCGGCAACAAGACCCTTTCAATATACCTCATCCAAGTAAGCCTAAAACGCAAGAACATCACAACACGATGCCATCCCATGAGGTCCCTTTCTTTAACATACCATCAGTATCAATTCCCCCAACACACTAGTACCAGATAAGTGTAAAACTAGAATTACCCAAATATGGTGGTGACGAAAAACAATGCATTACATGGATCAATAAGTAGAAGAATACTTTGACATCCATAACATACAATACGATAATGAGAAGATTAAATATGTCGCCATGTAGTTGGAGGGTAACGAATACAATTGGTATATGTGGTAGAAGACTACAACGAGGGTTTGTTCCTTCAGTTGGAATAACTTTAAAAACAATCTTCTTAAAAGGTTTCAAGGCGTAACCGAGAAAGACTTATTTTCCAAGATCGCCAGATTGCAGCAAAAAGGTAGTGTAAATGAGTACACTTGTGAATGGGAAGCTTTGGCAACCCGAGTTCCAGAGCTAACCAATGACCAACGACTGTAAACATACATACATGGATTGAAGCAGCACAGTCGAGATGAGTTGGAATTACATAATGTTCCTACCATGGAGAAGGCAAGATGTAAGGCCAAGATCATCGAGAATGAGTTCAAAAGATCCACTCATATTAGTTTCGACAAAAACTACTCCAAGAGGAAGCCTCCCCAATCAGCAAATGTGGGAACTTCAAAATATATGCCACCGCATCTAAGGGAAGGAGCAAAACCCAGTTTGGAGGCCCAGAGGATGAAGAAAGGAAAGTGCAAATATTGTGGAGAAAAGTGGGATCCTAAACATAGGTGTTTATAAAAGGGCAACCCCCAAAAGTTGTATGCCTGCGAGGCCATAGGAGATGGTGAATCTGAAAGTGAGGAATCAAATGAGGACGATATTGGAAGTCAACATGATTGCCACTCTAAAATAGAAGATAATACACCAAAAATATCATTAGCCACCATTAAAGGGATATCCCAACCTCAAACATTGAAGCTAAAGGGGCATATCAAAAACAATAATGTCTCGATTCTCATAGATACGGGAAGTACCCATAACTTTATTAACGTTAATCTTGCTAAGGTATTCAAACTATTCATATACCCAGTGCCTAACATGAAGGTTATGATAGCAGATGGTAAGAAGATTGAAAATGTGGGAAAGTGTCACAAGGTTAAATTACAAATGCAAGAGTATAACCTAGAATCTGACTTCTTTCTAGTACCCCTTAAAGGAGTAGACATGGTATTGGAGATCCAATGGTTGAAAACATTGAGTACTTACTCTGCTAACCATCAAGAGCACTTCATCAAGTTTAAGTGGCTAGGGAAAAAGTACATATTGTACGGTTTCCAACCACCCCAAACACAATTGGTTACATCACATCAAATGGAAAGGCTAATTCGAAAAGGAGCACTTGCTTACATAATTCAATGTCAAGAGATGGAGCTGCTAACATGTGAAGGAGATGACTACAAACCACTAGAGATACAAGAGCTAATTCAAAAACACCACAAGGTATTCCAAGAGCTTCCGATGGAGCTCCCACCAAACATGAAGATTGAACACATAATTGAGGTAGAACCAGGGGCAAAAGTTGTCAATATCAAACCATACAGATATCCACATCACCATAAAATAGAGATTGGAAGGCTAACCCAAGATCTATTAAGATGTGGTGTCATTTCAAAAAGTAGAAGCCCTTATGTAGCCCTGGTAGTGTAGGTTCAAAAGAAGGATGGATCTTTTAGGTTATGCATAGATTACAGAGGCTTGAACAAGATGACAATCAAAAATAAATTTCCTATCCCATTCATTGATGAGATGTTGGATGAACTTCATGGAGCTAGGTATTTCTCAAAATTAGACTTGAGATCAGGGTATTATCAAATCAGGGTTAGATTTAGAAGACCTAGCAAAAATTGCCTTCCGTACTCATGAGAGACATTATAAGTTCAAAGTAATGCCCTTCGGGTAACTAACGCTCCAACCACTTTTCAAGCCGCAATGAATGAATTGTTCCAGCCATATTTGCGAAAGTTCGTATTAGTATTTTTTGATAATATTCTCATATATAGAAAAACTTGGAGAGAGCATCTCTAACACCTAGATCAAGTACTCACCATCTTGGAAGAACATCAATTTTATGCAAAAATGTCAAAATGCACTTTTGGAAAAGAAGAAGTGGATTATCTTGGGCATATAATATCAAAGGAAGGAGTCAAATTTTATCCAAATAAGATCAAGGCAATCACTAAGTGGCCCAAACCAGATAACATCTCAAAACTAAGAGGATTTCTAGGCTTGATAGGATATTATCGGAGATTTGTGAAAAATTATGATCATAAGACTACCCCGTAACCAATCTTTTAAAGAAAAATTCATTTCAATGGAATGATGAAGCAGAAAAATATTTGGAAGCATTGAGAAACATCATGTCATCAACGTTGGTATTAGCAACGCCAAATTTCACAAAACCCTTCATAGTTGAATGCGATGCTTTCGGATTTGAGATAAGAGCAGTCTTGATGCAAGAAGGTCATCCAATAGCATTTGAAAGCCAGAAGCTCAACAAGAGAGAGAGTCTGAAGTCCACATATGATAAAGAAATGCTTGTCATTATACATGCTCTATCAAAATGGCGACAATACCTTCGAGGGAGCAAAATCTTGATACGAACAAACCACAATAGTCTTCAATATCTCTTACAATGAAAAACATTGTCAATTGAACAACAGAAATGGATAGAAAAAATTGCTACATTTGACATGGAGATATTGCATAAGCGAGGAAAGGGAAATATAGTCGTCGATGCCCTATCTCGAAAAAGATGAAGAAGTCAAAGCTTATGCGATTTCAATTGCAGTTCCAGATTGGTTGATTGAAATCCGAGGTGAATATGTCAAGGACCCCGACACATGTGCCTTAATCAATGATCCTAATTGAGGTCCAAAATTCGAATGGAGGAATGGCATCCTTTGGTATAAGGGAAGGATCTACTTAAGCCCAACATCAAGGTTTAAGACTAAGGTGTTGATAGAATCTCATGATTCACCAGCTGCAAGACATGTAGGTTTTTTCAAAACTTACTACAATACCAGGAAATCCTTCTACTAGAAGGGGATGTATAAAGAAGTTCAAAAGTATGTAGCCCCATGACACATGTCAGAGAGACAAAAGTGAAAATGCCGTGACTTTAGGGCCACTCCATCTGCTTCACATTCCAAACCAGAAGTGGGAGGAAATCTCCATGGATTTCATTGAAGGGTTACCCTTATCTGAAGGCAAGGACAAAATCTTCGAGGGAGTGGATCGATTAACGAAATACGCACATTTTATGGGTATTAAGAAAATTGACTATGCCAAACAAATCGTTGAAGTATTCTGTAAAAATATTTACAAATTACATGGATTTCCAAAAATCATCGTTAGCGACAAAGATGCCAAGTTCACAAGCAATTTTTGGAAAGAATTATGTGGAGCCTCTTACTCCCTCTATACCTAAGCACTCAACTCCCTCTAGAACAGTGCATTTAACTCTAAGCATATATAGGATCTGTGAACTTCATCACTTGTCATCAGAGCAAGTCACATCATCATTCTCTTATGGATCTTTCCTACAAGTTAAATTCAGTTTGATCATCAACAATAACCAATGTCAATTTCACATAATGACATAGTTTTATCATTCATCCATACACTAAGCAACTATCTAGATTCCATCAAGAGCATATCGATCTCATATATGCAACATGTCATGACAATACAAAGAATCAAACCAAGTTGGGATAGGAAGTCCTCCCTCTTTATATCTTCCCTTTACGCAGAAGTCACAGTGTACATCTCGATCTTGTCATCATATTGGACATGCACTTCTAATAGAATCGTCATCATATCATCCTCATGCAATAACACACATACATTAGCACAATCTAGGTTAGATCATAACCCTATATTAAAGAAATTATGAGGTCATGATAAATTTATACATGGATGAACATTAAACTTCTTTGCACTTGCAAACTCAGATTACATTGATCAATGCATCACAAAACTCTTGTTAAAATATATTATATTCCTTGGAAGGTAATAATGTCTTTGTGTTATGTCGAAAGTTGTCTACAATCTTATGTAAAAGAGTAATACATTTAACCCATAGTTATAAGGTGGTGTATTTACTTGTGTAGAGTATTTGTCCATGGTATTGTATTAAGAGATGTTATTTTGGAGAATTATATTATTCCACATGCAATATGTGAGAGTAATTCCTCCTCATCTCTTAGTATATAATAGGGTCAAGTGAGTCTCTACATATCATGCATTCTTGATGTAGTAGTGGTACTATTGTACATCATCTATATTCTTTGGGGTATTTGTGCTTTGCTCTCTTGTAAGATTGGAGAAGACATTCTAGAGATAATAGAAGACTACCTTCCCGTGGATGTAACCCATTAGGGTGAACCACGTATATCGGAGTTCTCTTATCCTTTTATTTTCTTGTTCTTATTTTTTATGATATGTTGTTGGTTGCTTAGATAGGTTAACTAGTTTAGCTTCACTCTACTATTCTAACATGGTATCAGAGTAGGTTGCTATGATCTAGTACCTTCTATAGCTTTCAATCAATAACGATTATCATTTGGGCATTGTCATTTTGTTGTAGATTTGCTTTCTATCTGGTAGCCATTAGGCTTCTCTTCAGATCTGGGCATATTTCTGCATTTTTTTACCCTAACCTTAACTTGTTGTGTAATATTTTTGCAGAATTTTTCAAGGGTTTCTTGATGTGTTTTCTGTAGATCTAGATGATTTCGGGGCTCTCCTCAAGGAGATCTTTCTTCTGATTATAAAAATGACAATTATAAAAAAAGGTCGTAACTTGGTCATTTTTTACCGGAATTTTTATTATACCTATTTTTGGAATTGGAAATGCCATTCTGGATCCACCCACGTGACCAGAACAGAAAACTGGCCATTTCTGGGCTTCCTTTCGGTAATAAAAAAGGCAGTGATAAAAAAGCGCCGTAACTTGGTCATTTCTTACTAGATTTTTTATTATAACCTGTTTTTGGAATTTGAACAGTCATTCTGGATCCACCTACGCGACCAAAACAGAAGACTAAGCTTTTCTAGGCACATTTGTTCAAAGGGTTGTAAGTAAAAGTTTCTCTTTCCTTTACTGTTTTTCTAACTATGTGTTTTGCAGATTCATATCAGTACGGTAAAGTATTTAAGTTTTCTGTTATTCATTTTTTGCATTTAGCTTTTGTTTCTAATCATGTTTATTAAGATATTATTTCTTGTTCTTGTCATATATTTGTCTCACATTTCTATATGAAAATATTGGCATCTTTTAAAGACATGAATCTCTAGTATTTTGTCATGATGATAGCTATAAACCATCTAATGCTTAATATTTTTTTATACTTAATAATTAATTTGTTCTTTTCTTTGTTTTGTTTATAAAAACAATTTTATAAGAACAATCTCATATGTGTTATCTAGTGATCATTATTTACTTTATTTATATGTTATTGCTGACCTTTGTGTAAAAGCAATTTCATTCTTTTATAAGTAATATCTTTATGATCATTATATGCTCTTGCTAATTAAATTCTTAAGTAAAATCATTTTTTAATCTATGTGATATCATAATTTTTGGCTTGTCATAAGTTATTTAATTGGGATATAGTTTCTTTTTCATGTATTGCAAAGATTGTATCTAGTTTCTCTGTTATTTGTCTATAACATTCCAATATGGAAGCATTAACATTTCCAGGGCATTTCATCTCTTGCATATTTACATAGTGTTAACAAGAAATGAACCCATGATTAAGACTATTAGTGACTTGTCATTTCATAACCTTTTATAAGTGATATCATGAGTTGATCATAATTTGTTATATGTTGATCATATTAAACATTTTGATTTATCTATATCTCATGTCATCTTTATTTCGATCATATTTTACTCAATATTTATATGGCTTTGAGCAATCGTTAAATCTAGAACTATTTATCATGAACACCTTGTTCTTGTTGCAATGAGATTTCTATTCTTATGATTGCAGAGGTTATCTTGTTCCTACTTGTCTTTAACGTTCCTATATGGAAGCATTGACATTTTAAGAACATTAATCTCTTGCATATTAACCTCATACTAATAAAAAATGCACCTATGCTTCAGATTAGTTGCTTGATGACTAAATTTTCATATATTTAAGTGAAATCTTTGGCTCACTATTTATATGTTGTGGCTGACACTTAATGTGTAAAAGTAACTTCATTTTCCTTAATGAGCAAGTTAATCTTTTATTTGATCATATTATGTTGCCATTCCTTTATATGATGTTTGCTAACATTTGGTATATAAACATTTTCATTTCTGTATGAGCAATTTTGTTTTATGATCTTTATATGCTTTAATCTTTTAAGTTTTTGTGCAGATAAGTTCTATGTTTAGGCTTTCACCTTATTCCAGAAGTAATGAAGCACCATCTTCTACTGTTAAAGTCATGATGTTGATCTGCATGATATCATTTTCGATGTATAGACCATTGGGGTCTTGTTTCTTCGATGTTTGAGGTTTTCTACAGATATTTATATTGCACCTTGATTGGAAGAATGTCTGTTATCCGCATGTGTATTCGCCATTTGGGTTTTTTTTGTACATTGTTGTGGTGTTCTTAGCCACATGTTCTATTGTATCGATCGTCAGAAGGTATCTGTACACTGGTGTGGATGTTATACCAGAGTTCTTCAGCTATCATGTATGGTTGTGATGATTCTTGTGGTGATCTAGGCATCTTGCGATTGGATTCCATCACATGTCCTCAGCACTTTATTGTTGGGTCTTTCATCGTACAACCTAGTTTGTGTGCACTTTCATGATTCAGTGAGAAGTTGTTGTTCATCGTCAAATTCCATCAGCCGAAGTGTTCTTCTTTTTCAACTTTGGTTCTTCTGGAAATTGTCATCAAGGGGGAGCAGTAACGACTCCTTCCTTCCTTAGTGTTAGTGTGGGCCCTTCTCCCAGCCATTATTAAGCAAGAGTGTTGGAATAAATTATATTCCTTGGAAGGTAATAATGTCTTTGTATTATGTCGGAAGTTGTCTATAATCTTATGTAAAAAAGTATTACATTTAACCCATAGTTATATGGTGGTGTATTTACTTGTGTAGAGTATTTGTCTATGGTATTGTATTAAGAGTTGTTATTTTGGAGAATTATATTATCCCACATGCAATATGTGAGAGTAATTCCTCCTCCTCTCTTAGTATATAATAGAGTCAAGTGAGTCTCTATATATCATGCATTCTTGATGTAGTAGTAGTACTATTGTGACACTATTGTACATCATCTATATTCTTTGGGGTATTTGTGTTTTGCTCTCTTGTAAGATTGGAGAAGACATTCTGGAGATAATAGAAGACTACCTTCCCGTGGATGTAACCCATTAGGGTGAACCATGTATATCGGTGTTCTCTTGTCCTTTTCTTTTCCTATTCTTATCTTTTATGATATGTTGTTGGTTGCTTAGATAGGTTAACTAGTTTAGCTTGACTCTACTATTCTAACAACTCTTTCATAACAAAATGATCAAACTAAAAGGTGTTATGATCATGAAGGCCCATGATTGCTAAAGATCACATAAAGAGTTATTTTGGCTCCTTACTCACCTCAAAAATACATACCTTCTAGGAATGCTAGTCATACTTAACATACCTCTTTAAAGGAGCAAGTCCACAAATGTCATTTGAACTAGCAGCATTACTGGCACATCTTTTATTTCTAGCCAACTAATACTTGTATGTGGCCATCCAACTCTGATTCTTCTTGTGGCCAAATGTTCAAAACCTTCTTGCCAACTTGATGAACTTTTGCCAATAAACTTCTAAGATCAAGTTGGTTAGTACTCAAAACCTTACCTTAGGATCTATGTAGACTCTAATAGGCTACAAAATCAGATTTAGCTACAAACCATAAGCTCTGATACCATGTTAAAGTTTTAGGATTTTTTTTAAATTTCAACTAACTTGTACAATAATGCAAACCTAGTAACCAAAATGATGAAGTAAAAGTACAGCAATGACAAGGTAAGATAAATTTAAACATAATTTTCATCTCTTTCAACTTTAACATTCCAAAGGTCCTTGTGTTAAAGTTGAAGCATACAAGGACAATAAATAACAATAGCATTAATAAACTAATGAACAAGTTAAACAAAACTAACAAGTAGCATCAATAAAGGAGAAAGCAATGTTGATTTGGACCTTCCTTATACTCAGATATATTTTTCAAATCAGACTTTGTCTCTTGGGAGACAAGTCACTAAAGGAAACAATGGACATACCTGAGAGAGAGAGAGAGAGATTGTTGTAGGGTAGAGTTAGACAAGTACAAACCTCAAAGTGTTAACGAAAACAGTGCAGAAATGAGGATGGAAACTTCAAACCCTTGTTGCAATAAATGACAGTCTTTAGGGAAGTCATACAATAGTCAAATAGCAGCAAGGCATCCTTATACCGTACACCCTCAGACAATGGCACCTTCATACATAGCAGTAGCAACCTCAAAGAGCTGAGAAGGGGCAAGGGCACTCTTTAAACAGGCTCAGCATATCATGGCTTGCTACATCAAGCTGAACAATGGTCATGGCAGACTCAACAAGAGACATTGTAAGCACCAGCAAGGAAACACCCACTTAACAGACCTCAGAAGTCACGGTAGGTACAAATCAAACCACAAGACAGTCACAGTAGCCCTAGACAGGTTCAATAATGGTCAAGACACAACACTAGCAACTCACAACAGTCACGACCCAACCCTAGCAGTCCAAACATGGTCACAGCTCAGCCTTTGCAGGCTCACAATGGTCACGGCTCAACCTTAACAGGATGCAAACAATCACAACCTAATTGTAGCAACTGCAAATAGTCACGGCCCAACCTCAACAAGCTCCCAATGGTCACGGCCCAACCTTAACAAGCTACAAACAATCACAGCCCAATCCTAGTAGCTGCAAACAATCACGGCCCAGTCCTAGTAGCTGCAAACAATCACGACCCAGCCTCAACAGGCTCCCAATGGTCATGGCACAGGCTTAACAGGTTGCAAACAAACACGAACCATTCCTATCAACTGAGAAAAGGATCACGACAACCCTAACAGGTAAGAGAAAGATCACAGCAGCTCATAAACAACAGCAGCGAAACCCTAGACCTCAAGCCAAAGAAATAGAACAAACCCTAGAATAGTCATTGAATCAAATCTCCAATTTTCTCTTATCAAGACACAAAATGAAGTTTATGACTTGAATTTATAATCTTGAAAGGTCTTCTGGAAGGGTCATCCTTCTAACCCTAGCTTTTAGGAGTATTAGCAAAAAATAATATAAAATAATGTTAAAGTTGACTTAGGATAGGGTACCAAGGTTAAGATGTCATAACAATAAAAGTAAGTCATCGTAACAAAAGGATCAAGGTACCACACTAGGAGGGGGCGCTAGCGTAACGACCAACAAGGGGTCAACACAAGTTCATAGGTTAACAATAGAGGTCACAACAAAGTGGGAAGACAACTCCTTCACCCAGAAGACCAAGGTGTACCATCAAGGTATCAAACTTTTATATTCTCTCTCAAGGTGTATAGTCCATAGGTGTTCCATACAATAACTATAAGTTTTATCATCACCATATAAGGAAGGTCCAAACTGGATGATGTGATCCTCTAGTCCTCCAAACTGCTCCTAAAGGTCAAGTGATAGTGACATCATCAAGGGGTGGCCAGTGCCTTGAGAAATAACCTAGCTTGAACATTTAGGAGAGGAGGACATCACACATCATCATCTTGGTCAATTGACCAAGATCCACCTGGTTAACTGACCAGGTATGTATTTACAGGAACTGCTCGATCCCAAACCAAGAATTTGCATGGTCCCAAACCAGGAAGTCTATGTCTCAACCTGCAGGATCTGCTTGGTCCTCGTGACCAAGAAACTGTCTGGCCTAGACTAGAATACCCTAGAGACGTATAGGGGCCCTAGCCACATGCTAGGGACTTTGCCATGGCATCAACCTACTTGGACCCAGACCAAGAACCCGAGGAGACTGATGGGGGCCCTAAGGTACCTTCTAGGGACTTACTTTGTCTGGTTAATTGACCAGGAACCCTAGTTAACTGACTATGGTGCCATCCTTCTTGAGAATGGGTATTGTAGTTGCATTATCTTTAGCAAGCCTCTCTTTCAGTTCTAGTTTATAAAGCTTAGAGCAAGGCTACAAAAAACACTTTTGAAAAACTACCTACAAGCAGAGAAATTGTAACAGAATAAAAAGTTAATAGCCAATCATTCAGAGAAGCAACTTCAAGAGATGATTGCAATGCCAACTGCAATTCAAGCTAGATGGAAGGCAGACTCAATTCATGACCTACTACTTCATGCATAATTGCAATGATTCAACATCCAGCCAGATATGATGCCAGCAAGAGCACAAAGATGTATGGGCCAGTAATATTCTTATCACTGGCAGGCTGGGTGTAAGTTATAACCCAAATAAGTACAATTACCAAAACAAATAAACCCTTCTCAAAACTAGGTGTTGAAGAGGCCTAACCAAACACTTCCAGTAATGTCTGTATATTCCAAGAGTGTCAATCATTTGTGAGAAACTAAGCAAAAACTCACCACCTTGATATTTCCTACTAGGATTAAAAGACAGACAATGAAGGAAGCTTATCCCCATTCCGTTTTTGCATTCACATTTTTTAACAGTTCAGAATATTCTTTTTCAATACAGCTCACCCGATATATTTGGTTCTACCACAATGTTCAACATTTTTAGAAGTATAGGCATTCTTAATACTGACCTTAGTTATGACCAGGTGGACACTGTTACATGTATGTTCTTGATTCCATAATTCCTATTGGCCAGGGTAGCAAAAAATGCAAAAGCATTATTTATTGGAAATATTGCCTACACTAAATCTCAAACCCTTTTGTCAATCTTGGCCGTTAGCAATGGGAATGTCCCTGCCTCTAAACACCACAAGGTTCCTATATAATCAAATGTAGCAGCCCTCTTGACCATTGATGAATCCATCAGTAAACATTGATAGATTGAACCCGCGTAATAAGAAGATAAACACCTAGTCTTTAAAAAAATGTGATTGAGAAAGTGTTCATGAGGTAATGCAACAACATGGGCAATACCTGTACAAAATTCAGACCATCTAAACCACAATTAAGTTTACATACTGTCAATCTATACCAGTTGATTAAAGTTTTTCATAAAGCTTAGAGCAAGCCTGTACAAAAACTTCTGAAAGTTTACCCATAACCAAGAAATTGCAACAGAATACCAAATCATCCAGACAAGCAAATTCAAAACACGATTGCAATGCCAGTTGCAGTTCAAGTTAAGATCAAAGGCAGTCTCCAGTCATAGCCTATTCCTTGCATGCATAATGGAAATGGTTTCAACATCCAGAGATGGTGCCAGCAAAACCCTAACCCTATTTTTACAATGACTTTTTTATTGCCTTTTTTCACCCTTTTTGCCAGTTCCTCACAGCTTTGTTGCAAATAAACCCCAATGACTTGCATATGTGATAAAACAACTTGCATATCAAAATTGATACATTGGCAGCTTTAGCCATACAAAATAGCATACCACATTTATGAAGGGTTACATAAACCAACACATATTTCCAATAATCTTTCAACAGGCTTCAGGTTTCTTCTTTTCCATTTTGAATAAGTATGAACCCTTGACCTATGGCCTTATTTACTCCATTGCTAGTACACTTTCATATCCCTATCCTTATGTTTTGGAGGAATTATGACGGTGTGACTTTTACCAAATTCTCCATATGATATGCATGTGATATTTTAATCTTATTTCAAGCATTTCAATTAGTATAAACCATAAAACGTAAACATATCCAAGGGAACTCAGTGGTGGCTAGAGATAGTTTTATGGCATAGAGTGCAATATTGCATGTCATCACACCTAAGTTGCACTAAAACAAGAGCTCACTTATTTATACTTGAGTACTTAATTAATCCCCTTAAAACATGGCTGATTATGTCAACTTTAAATATCCAAGTCGGTTGCAAATCGTAGACAATCCTATGAATTTAGGCCCTTTATGAGCCAGCCAGTTAGTCAATCAACTCTCACTTGCCTAGTTGATTGTCCCGTTAGTGAGTGGACCAACCCAAATACAGCATAGTTGAGTCACTGACTCACTGGCTTGCATTAGAAATTGTGTTTAATCACAAATTTCAACACTTTTCTAGAGGTGCAATCAATGTATTATTTTGTTAGATGCTAACATTTGGGTTCACCCATCAAGTACTTTTATTTTAAGGTTTGGGTTTAAAATCGATGTTTAGAAGTAGTTGACATGCTCTTGTTTAAATGCTTGACATGGGATGGCTTATCTATGGCACTCGAGATAGAAGAATATTGTTTAAGACAATATTTGAGTTTGCTAATTTTAATTGTTATAAATGGCATGATTTCCTTTAAATCTAAATGATGAATGGTAATCTAAATTATGTATGTCACGTGGTCTTTATATGTGTGTGTGTATGTGTGCACGCGTTGTCGTTTCCTTGTCGTATCATATCCGACATTTTTTAAAATTTGTCATATTTGTTTCCCTCCCCGTATCAGTGTATGTTCCCATGTCTGTTTCAGTGCAACTGAGATTGGAATAAATAAATTTGTTCAACACTTCATTTACATCTTGGAGAGATACTTGGTTGCTTGACACCGGTGCAACCTGCGACATGACATTTAGAAAAGATTGCTTTGAAGAATTGAATAATGATGTAGATGGTATAGTGTATTTTGCATGTGCAACCTGCCATGTGACATTTAGAAAAGATTTCTTTGAAGAATTGAATAGCAATGTTGATGGTATAGTGTATTTTCCAAATAAGTCCAGCTTCAAACCCAAGGGAATTGGCATCATCAAGCTCATATTGCTTGTATTCCCTGGCTTTTTGTTGTATAATGTTCTCTATCTTCTAGATGTGTAAAGAAACTTGTTGTCTCTTGTGCAGATTCAACAAGGCCATTCCATTCACATGTTCGATGGGATAGTTGAGATAAGCAAATCCTCTAACGACCAAGTCATCATGGCCAGATATGAAGATGGGATCTATTGAAGTTGAAAGAAACATCTGCAAGAACTTGAAATTTTTCCTACCTCTCTTATAGCATGAAGAAGGTACATTGTCATCTAGTATTTTGTGGCAAGCTAGATATGGACACATTAATTATAACAGTCTCAGAATGTTGAAAAAGAATGGTGTTTCTAGTTTTCCCCCCATTACAAAGTAGTTGAAACAATGTGATGCTTGTATTCTTGGCAAACATAGTAAGAAGCCTTTCCGTTAGTCAAATTCCAAAGCATGAAGAAAACTAGAGTCAATACACTTTGACTTGTATGGTTCCATGCCTATTGCTTCTACAAATGGTAATAAATATATCATGACCTTTTGTTGATGATTACACCAGGATGTGTTGGGTCTATTTACTAAAGTGAAAATATGAGGCATATGAAACATTTCAAAAAATTGTATGGATTGAAAATGAAGCACAAGCCTATACTGATAATGGAAAATAATACACCTCTAATGATTTTGAAAACTATCTTCGTCAACATGGGATTATGCATCAAACAATTGTTCCATATAATCCTTAGCAAATTGGTGTAGCAGAAAGAATGAATAGGACACTCTTGAATATGGTATGCTTCATACTATTTTTCAAGAATATGAAATTGATGTTTTGGGATGATGCAGTTTTATATGTAGTTTATTTGAGAAACAAAAGTCCAACTCATGCTCTTGGAAACAAGACTCCATATGAAATATGGTATGGCCGCATTCCATCGGTGAGGCATCTCAGGGTCTTTGGTTCCACATGTTATGCCTTAATTCCAAAAGAACAAAGAAACAAGCTTAGTTCAAGGAGTTGAAAGTCCATCTTTTTGGAGTACTCAAACACCACCAAGGTATATCGTCTTTATGATGAGGTAAACAAAAAGTTTATACTTTCTAGCTATGTCACCTGACACGAGGACACGAAGGACACGGGGATTCGAGTGTCCGACATAGACACGGTGACCCCCAGAATCAGGACACATAGGACACGTAATATATATATATATATATATATATATTAAAAATATAGACATATAGATCCATATTTTTACAAATATTCAATAGAAATCAAAATCAATGCACATTTAACATTAGTAATTACACATTTAAATCCTTCAAATCTTCTTCACCTGCACAACAAACNCTGTTTTTTGGACACGCGTGTCTAAACACGGGACACGTTGTAGAGACGTGTCGGAGCGTGTCTATGTCCGACACACGAACATGGGACATGCAGGCCCTTTTGGACGTGTCTGGTTTCATAGCTTTCTAGAGATGCCATTTTTCTTGAAATGAATAAAAATGACAAGACTATGGATAGGCATCTTAATCATCTAAATAAATTTACCCATGTAAAGACATTTCATGAAGTTGACAATGAGATTCCACATTATGAAGGGGGGATCTCTATCTTGGATCAATCTTTGGAATCTCCTTTTGCAACACCATCTCCCTCATCAAGAAAGTTTTCACCACTTCAACAGAACAAGAGGTTCAATTCGATGATGTGATTGAGAGGATTGGAAGATTGAATCTTGAAGAGAAGCAACACCATCTAAGCAACATAGAGCTTCACAGGAAGTTCCAAAGTGGGTCACAAAGACACTTGAAAGTGTCCATCCTGGTGAAGTCGGAAAGACGATAACCAGAAGTTCGACAAGGCAAGAAAATGGTTTTCCTACTGCCCTAGCTTCTTTGTATGCTGCCCAAACTGCCTGAAACTCCCTGTAGCTGCCTAGAGGCTACTCGAACCAGATTTGGGTTTCCCGAGCTTGTGTTGTTGTTTCCCGAGGCTAATATATTGTTGCCCAATATCCTTTATCCCTATTGCCTGAGCTTCTTTGTCTATTGTGTGTCTTCCCTATTGCCCAAGATTGCACGAAACTGCCCAAGGCCTGATATGTGGCTGCCCAAGCTTCTTTTAGGGCTTCCCGTGAAGAGTTAGGGTTGCCTGTGTACTGTCCGAGCTACTGTCGCAGCTGCCCGGAGAGAGGTGATCATTTGGAAGGCTGCCCGAGAGGAGAATGAGGCTGGTCGTGAAGTGAAGCAGCCTACCCAAATGGAAAACAGTCTACCCATGAGGAGGAGAGGGTTGCCCTAGGTCTGTTGAGGGTTGTTGCTGCTAGCTGTGAGGAGAAAGGGAAGAACCTTCACTTGTGAATGTGGATAGGACGATGCCCTAGCTAGTCAAGCCACCATGCTAAGGCACAAAACCAAGATGTATCCACACACTTGAGAAACCAGCGAGAACCTTCAGTCTTCAATGGAGCCGCTGAGATGCAGTTGTAGTGTGTAAAAATGAATTGCAAATGAACTTCATTTATAGCCTTTCAGTCACTTGAAGTGGTCCTTACAAATGGGAATAAAATAATAGGGTTTTATTCTTTTTCTTGTTTACCCTTTTGATTTTGACCTTTTGTGGTACTAAGGACCTCCTTTTATTTTTTCTTTGACTTCTTGTGGTACAAGAGTCTTTTTGTATATTTACTTTAGCCTCTTAGTCTTCTTTAAGTGTCATGTGGTCAATGCAAGTGGTCTTCATGGTTCTTCATGCATACTGAAAGTACATCATCATAATTAGGGAGAATTACTAATGCTTTTAACTTGAACTCCTTGTGCCACCAAGATAGGGTACTAGGTGTCTTAACCAAGGGTGGCTAATCCCTGTAGAAGATCACACAACCCATAGATCAAGGATAGGAGTGCCTCACATGCCCAGACCCGGTCTAGGGCTGATAAAGAGTGCCTCAGCCCTAGGCTGCATCAATTGACTCAATGTCAACTACTTGGTAACTGACCAAGCACCTCCATTCTCCCAGAGAATGGCCCTCGTCCCTAGACTAAGTCCCCCAGTCCTAGACTGGTTCAACTTCCAGGTAACTGACAAGGTGCATGGCCACTCAGCTCTAGTCTGAGTCCCCCAGTACTAGACTGGTTCAACTTCCTGGTAACAGACCAGGTGCCTCCATTCAAAGAATGGCCCCTCAGCCCTAGGTTGAGTCCCCCAGTCCTAGACTGGTTCAATATTCTTGGTAACTGACAAGGTGCCTACATTCAAAGAATGGCCACTCAACTCTAGGCTGAGTCCCTCGTACTAGACTGGTACAGGTTCCTGGTAACTGACCAGGTGCCTCCATTCTCCAAGAGAATGGCTCTCAATGCTGCTTAGGAAAAATCAACATAAGGTGGGGGAATGTTGGAAAACTAATCCGTAGGGATTATGGTTCCGCTTGTAAATCATTGTAAATAAGGCAAAGAGTCACGTACCTTTGGAATGTGAAATGCCAAAGATCACCTCTCCTCCTTGTATAAATATGACATTCAATACAATAAAATTAATAAGCTTTAATCCTCAGGCCTGACACAGTAATTTATGGATGTTCCAAGAGTGTTGATCAATTGGGAGAAACCAAGAAAAAACTCACAACCTCGATATCTCTTACTGGGACTAAAAAAGCAAATCCAGAGAAGGAAGCTTACCTCCCTTTCCTATTTGCTTTAACTTTTTCAAACACCTATAAATATTTCTTTCATGACAAAGATCACCCGATATATTTGATTCTACTATGATGTTGAACATACAAAAGTGAACCATTAGCAGGAGTTCATAAAATGTCTGAAAAGATTGCTTTCATTAGAATTAGTTGACAGTAATCCAGGAACACTTGACATAAATGACAAATCATATTACGTAGAAGATAATAGCTGACAGTAAGTGGGATGGTACATGTCCACATGGCAACTTGGCAAGCACCTTTTTAAGTAAATAGTATTCAACATCAAACTAACATGAATGAGAAAAATTAATGGATATAAAAGGTGATGAACAGACATTATAGATAGTTCCCATACAACATAGAAATGTGTTGGGTAAGGATCAAAATATTTTTTCTCTTAAGATCAATGATTAACAATCTGAGTATTTAAATGGAATTTTTTTAGGATCCGCAGAGATCAAATGTTAGGAGATCAAGACAACAGTCCATAATGGGAATGGCTCCTCCTCTGTTCCTAATTGAGCCTGCAAGTTTTCTTGAAGCCCCAGAGGGCTTCCTCCTGTACATCAGACGAAGATGAAATGTACTCATGTAAAAAGAGTGTCCAGAAGACTTCAATAAAGCACCCCTCTGCTCAAATCACTGTTTGTACTCAAAAGGATGTTTTGAAGGAAATAATGGGAGAGACCTAAGAAGAATCAAGCAGGATCTACACTGACCCATAGCTAAAATGGATGTGAAGAGATAATGGCTGTAAAGAATAATGCACAGACATTATCGATAGGTCCTATACAACATAGAAATGTGATGGGTAAGGATCAAAATATTTTTCCTCTGAAGATCACTGATTAACAATCTGAGCATTTACATGGAACATTTTTAGGATCCGCACAGATCAAATGCCAGGAGATCAACATAATAGACCATAATGGGAATGGCTCTTCTTCTGTTCCTAATTGAGCCTGCAAGTTTTCTCCAAGCCCCAGAGACCTTCCTCCTGTACTTCAGATGAAGCTGAAAGATTTTCACCTGGAAAGATTACCCAGAAGACTTCAAGAAAGCGCCCTTCTGCTCAAGTCACTGCTTGTACTTCTAAGGATGCATTGAAGGGAACAACAGGAGAGACGTAAGAAGGATCAACAAGGATCTTTACGAACCCATAGCTAACAACTTCCATTCTACAGTTATGCCATATATACAATGGACTTTGCAAAGCAAGCGACTTCTGGGTGATTTTGAGAGTTCCCTGTCTCACTGGGACCACCATGAGCAAAATTGTAGAAAAATAATCACGATGATGGAAAATTTGTAAGTGGCCAGTGCAGATCTCGCAAGCCACGTTGAAAAGATGGATGCCTAATAGCATAGTAGTAAGATTTGAATATGAATAGTGTATTCAAATATAATTCAATAAAGAAAAATTGCATAACTAAAAAATCCGATATAGTTCTAATACAGAAGTATACATCTATATCTCATAGATACAAAAGTATGGATTTTGTTCCATATTTTAGAAAAGTTTCAGCTTCAGGGATGATCAATAAACCAGAAAAATTTTGCAACGTAGTTTATATTTATAATAAGTTTAGCATTTTTTCTTAATATTTGTGAGGTTTTGTGAGGTTTTTGGGCTGTTAAAAAACAAAACCAAAAATGTTGCCCGTACCGTATCCGTCCTGTACAGAAAATTCACCGAATTTCGTACTGCTGCCGAATTCCGGTACAGCAAATGCCCATATAGCTGAATCTTGCTGCTGTGCATGGAGTTGTAACTATATTAATTAGCATGGAGTTATTCCGGTACAGCAATGGCCAATACGGCTGAATCTTGATACTATGCATGGAGTTGTAACCATGCTAATTAGAACGGAGTTATGTTTGAGCCCTGAACTTTTGCAAGTTGAAGCTCAAAACCAAAATCAAGCTAGGGATAGAGTTGCCTGCTATGCTAGGTGTTGAAAAGATGTCTGGACTACAGAGTTGATTGACTGTGAGTAGGAAAGCTATCACCATTTGGATTGCCTTTTCTCTTTTACTTTTACATTTATCAATGAATAAAAATCTGTTAACCTTATCGAAATGTAAACAGGTAAAAACTGAAGTGTCTATACGGCATTTCAAGCAAAGAAAAAAACAATTAGTTATAGATAACATGCATCTTTTATGCATCTATGCTAACGATTCATACATCTCAAGCACTTAACATCTAGTTTTGTCTGTTAGCAATGTAATCAGCTAAACAAATCAAAGGCTTCGCTTTTTCCACATCAAAAACAGAAATCTGATCCATTGCTTGCCTGTTGAGCTCTTGGGCAAATTCCCTTGATTTCTCAAGCCCCAGCAGCTTAGGGTACGTGACCTTATCAGCAACAAGGTCCTTGCCAGCAGTCTTCCCGAGCTCCTGAGACGATTTAGTGACATCAAGGATGTCATCAACAACCTGGAACATCAGCCCAATACAGCGAGCAAATCTCCTCAGCCTCTCGATCTCTTCATCAGACCCACCTCCTATAATTGCACCAATCACCACAGAAACCTCCAACAGAGCAGCTGTCTTGTGTACATGAATGTATTCAAGTAGATCCAGACCCACATTCGATAAGCCACCACTGGAAGTATCCACAACCTGCCCTGCAACCAGCCCTTCAGAGCCAATTGCCCTACCCAATTCCCAGATAACCCTCAACACTTTCTCTGCCTCAATACCCTTTGTAGAGCATGCAATATGCTCAAATGCAAAGGCCAACAAGGCATCGCCTGCCAGAATAGCTACATCCTCCCCAAACACCTTGTGGTTTGTGGGCTTCCCTCTTCTCAAATCGTCATTATCCATACAAGGCAAATCATCGTGAATCAGAGACATGGCGTGAATCATCTCAACTGCACAGGCCGCTGGCATGACTGATTCCTCAGACCCACCTACAAGCTCGCATGAAGCAATACACAATATGGGTCTCACACGCTTTCCCCCAGCCAGAAGCGAATACCTCATTGCTTCATGAATTTTTTCCGGGTGCCTCAGGCTTACACATTTGTCCAGAGCTTCATTGATGGCATTGGCCTTCGAAAACATATATTTTTTGAACTCAAATGCAGTAGGCTTCTCTTCATCTTTGTTCTCTGATTCATTCACAACAAATTGTAATGGTGTCGTTGCACTGCAATTGGGTCTCATCTTAATAAGAGAAGAGACAGGCATTGTCTTGTAAAGAGAACCAGTTGTGTCTGGTGTTTTATCTGTAGTAGTCATCTGCACTAACGAAGTTTTGAAGCTGCACATGGGCATGCCCAGAGTCATTGGATTGGTGTTACGAGAGGAGAAGAGGAAACTATTATGAACACCCGGATTGGAGAATAGAATACTCATTTTGCTCAACTTTCACATAAACATTAATCTCTCTTCCTTGCCGCAAAACGTATGAACAAACCAAATATTTACAAGACTCAGTGCCCCCTTCATCCAAGTGGAGAATTGCATGGAAGTGGGACAACCTGTATCGCTAAGTGGAAACTTTTCAAACTTTGTGCTTTTAAACTAAATCCAATGAGAAGATGCCAAGCAAGCATAGTCTTATCCTTTTTTATGGGATGAGGACTTTACTCATATTTCTCAGTAATAAAATATACTCATTTTGACCGACATCCCAGAGATAATTAATCTCTCTCCATCCAGGTGGAAAAATGCATGAAAGTGGGATACTCTGTAACAATAATGTATGAAATGGTGGAGTGCTTCGGTGTCCTTGTTTTTCTGTTGAAATTTTTACATTCTTTGCTCCTGTAAGCCAAGTCCAATGGGAAGAGGCCAAGCAAGCATAGTCTTATCTTTAGTGATGATGATCACCATTAGTGGAAGAAAAAATTGTGTTCTTTAGTGATGATGATCACCATTATTATGATGATTTGTTCTTTAAAATGACAACTACCATAATTGATGTGATTATTATAATATTTTTGTATGTATTATTTAATATCATTATTTTATTATGGTTAATAATAAATGAACATAAAAATGTTTTGGAAATACTTTTTAGTGTGTGAATATTTTTTGGAATATAAATAAGTAAATGAGGATTATGTCTCCAAGGTGTATATTCATGGGTGATATGGTGGATTGTTAAGGTATTTTTTGTCATATTGTGAGTTTTAGCATAGATCCAACTTCTAGGTTTTATTAAGCGTTCAAAGGGATCAAATATTTGGATGTGCAAACCTCTTCTTAAGTATTGCACTCAACTATCAACTTTGGTGTGATTCAAACCAAAAGACACATCTTTTTATTTAAGGTTGACATACAATATTTTTCTTATTAACATTCAATATTATTTATGGCCAACATATAATATTTTTTATTTTGTTAGGAAAGAACATTACAACATCTCCCCCATACATGGTTTTAAAACCATGTGCAAGGCCCTCCTAAAACCATGGTTTGTTTAGGAGGCCTTGCACATGGTCTTAAAACCATTTGCAAGTACCTCCTAAACCATGTACAATAAAACCATGGGTTGTTTAGGAGGCATTGCACATGGTTTTAAAACCATTTGCAAGGTCCTCCTAAACCATGTACAATAAAACCATGGGTTGTAGGAACATTACAACATCTCCCCCATATTGTGTTGTTTTTCAGACCGACATTTATTTTGGCCGATAATTAAATATTTTATTGTTTTGTTAGGTAGGAACATTACAACATCTCCCCCATATTAGGTTGTTTTTGTGGAGGGCATCTATTTTGGAGGATAACTAATTTTTTTTTATTTTTTATGGCCGACATTTATGTAACGTTACATAACGTTACAAGATCTCCCCCATACTGGGCTGTAGAGCACCTCTCGGAGCAATGATTGAGTTCCGTGTGTTGTCCATGGAGCAATATTGGTATGCTTAAAGGTATAAAGGTATAGTGGTAGCAAATCAGAATCAACCCCATGTCACATGAGTATGAGCGCAACCTCAATTGTGGATTCTCCTAGTTACCAAAAAAAAAAATTAGGAATCCAAGTGGTTATGACATGGAAACATTATAGGTGTTAAGGATGTCATGGTCTACAAAAGTTAGAGGGCAACATGTGAGGTTGAGCTCCATAGTGAGGGACTCAACATCATGATAGAGTGGATTCATGCTAATGATATTGTAGATAAAGGCAATCACAACCAACTAAACATGGTGTCAACGCAGCATTTAGTTGCCCCTTGCCATCCAAACGTTCCTCAAAAAGGGTTGATTCCATGAGAGTGGAACAACAAAAAGAGAATGAAGTTCAACATGAAACCATGCCCGAGAAACTCTCGCAATGTGACATTTCAAAAATTACATTTATATTGTATGCTTCTTACCACACATTGAACATGCCAAATTAGTATGCCACTTTATGCAATCTACTTTGATCACCAATCATTAATGAAGAAGTAGCCACCACAAACTTAGTTTCTAGTGGGGTTTTTCAAATGGTGCAACACCTCCTTAGTCAGTGCTCCACCAAATCACCAAACACCCCATCATGTATTTAAGCAGTTAATTAGATCAAAGGAGTGCCTAACCAACTCATAAAGCTGCTTCATCTCATAGAGATAATTAGGCTTCCCACTCCTCCATCTCAAATCCCACCATGCAAGGCCTTCCCTATGCATGTACATTTTTGTATAGAAAACTTTCTGGAATCATATGGAAAAGACCATATAAAACAACTTTGTCAACACCAAATAGCTTTTGGGTGTAGTTCACAGTCCTTCACATGTGCCATTATTGAGTGTTTGTATTAAGTCCTTTCAAAAAGACAATCATTTCCTAGCCAACATTTTACCTACTTGTTTGGAAAGAGTCTAATTGCCCCTCTAAAGACTAGAACATCTAGATTGGTTAGGTTGCTAGATCCCAAGCATCATGAAGTCCCTAAAATTGCCAATAGAAATCCAAAACTATTTGCTAAGCCACCCACACAATCTTGAGAAAAAACAAACCTTAGTTCACAAATGCCTTCAAATTATCAATAATGCCACATATCATAAAAAGGACTTTTAACCCCACTAGTATGTTGAGCTTGTTGAATTTAGTGATGCACTAAGACATGCCAAGGACCATCCATGTCTACTACTTGTATCACCCATTATGGGTGAGGATTTAGTCCTTGGGTTGTTACATTGGGAAAGCCTAATCCCCCTTGAGCTTGAGGTAAGGTCATATGTCCCACATAACCAAAGGAAGCCCCTCTATCTCTCCTTGTTTTCCCAAAGAAAGATCTAGAGCATATATTTTAGGGCTCTATACGTTGATTAAGAAGGAAAGAGACACAAGGAGTAATAACAATGCCATGATCCTAAAACTATTTCCACCATTGTATTTCACTCGACAAGTGGCAAGTTGAGAATCAACCAAGCAAGAAGTTTTTTTTGAAATCTTCCATGATCCACCTCCATTATTCCACAAGAAAAACTCATATGCCAAAGGTGGGTCTAAGATACCAAATGATCACCCCAAGTTTGATGCACTTCCACTTCCAATTCAACCATTGTACGGGGTCATCCTACTTAATAATAAAGAAAACATATGTTTTGTCCTTACTAACAACCACCCCAACAACTCATTAAAAGTATCCAAACATAGCAACATATTAAATTGAGCACATATATTTGTGGACAAACACACAACTCACAAGATAGATCACACAATTTACTCAGTTATTGAAGAATGAAACAGTGCAAAAATGGCTTGCAATTGTGAATGCTTTTCATTAATCAAAGAGTAATTAGATAATAATTACAATGAAGTGCAATGGCTAAATAACCACAAGCAATTTGAATCCACATGAGGAAATTTGAATTGATTAAACTCTACTTGATTGTAGGTAACTAAGACCTTGTCTAAATCATTATTGGAGGGCTCAATGGTTAACTGACGTTGTCTAAACCATCACCAGAGTTCATCAGAGTTCTAAACACAACTCAAGTGTTACATTCAGTGTTGACTAAGGCTAATTGACTGTGGTAGGTGAGAAATGTGCCCCTCCTGCATGCAGCCATGCAAACCTAGCGCTAACTGAATGTAGACGACTAGAACTGAATGTAACTGACTCCTAACTTAGCTTGACTAGTCACCAACTCAACTCAACTGACCTTGGTTGGTTTCAGCACTCCCAGTGGCTCCTAAATTGTAGGGATTGGTCTAGGAGGCTCCTAAACTGATGCATGCAAGTGCAATCAGTGGCAGTAGGCCTCAATTACTATTCCCCACACTTTAGTAACTGAAACATGTGCCCCAATTAGGCCAAGTGGACCCAATGGTGTTGGTGACTAAAAATAGACTGGATGGACTCCCGATTTAGACATGACTCCTGATTTAGACATATGACCAAATTGGACAAGGGAGGATTAATAATCCTAATACCCCCCCTGAATGCTAACTTGGACAATCTGTGGGCCCTAGTAACTAAGACCATAGGTCACCCATTACATCAAGTAAAATAAAGTAACTGCTTAATACAAGGATCTGGGATAAAAACCACATGGGAAACCCCCCCCCTATCTAAGCAGGTAGAATCAAGTCTCAAGTTTGAAAAACTTGAAAATATGTTGCTGCAATCTTCATCTCTGTGAGGTAGCGAAGCAGCATGCATGGTGTGTTGTGCACAGGTATTCTGGGGCCTGGCATGTAGACTTCTCCTTCTTCTCCAAAAATGATGATGGAAAGAAGGAGGAATGTAACCTTTGTCTCTTGTTGGATGAAGAGGTGTATGATCATATCCATTCTTCTGAATGTAGTGAGACTAAGCCCTTGCCATATAGCATCTTACAGGGAGTATATTGCATCTCTTTGAAGGAGGTAAGATTGCATGGCATAGCGCAAGGGTCTTTCCTTTCTTAGTGTCAAGTGAGTTTCCAGTCATCTTCCTAGATTCCAGTTTGGAAGTAGGGACTGAATCTAGATCTGAATCACCCTGAATCTCAATCTCATAAACTGATAAAGATGGATCTGCAATACTAGTAGAAGCTGCAAAAGAAGTAGATGCAATGATTTTACCTTCCCTTGCAAGTGGCTGTTGAGAGTGCACTGGTTCTAAAGGAGGCATGAAATGTGAGAACTCATATGCTTTTGAGGCATGATTTGCAACACCCTTCGCTATGATGTTCCCAGTAGAGATATATGTGATCTCCACTGAGTCAGGACCAAAGATCACTCGCTTTGGAGATCCAGTATGGGCCATCTGGTAGACAGATAACAAGTTTGAAGCTAGGGAGGGAACAATTAGCACATCTTTGAACCTTCCATGTTCAAGATTGATAGAGCCCTTCCCTTTTGTTTGAAATTTATTGTCATTGCCCATCTGAATACTAGGACCATCAAAGGATTGAAAAGAAGAAAATGATTCTCTAGATGCAGCCATATGATTGGAAGCTCCAGAATCAATGAGGAAGACATGAGCTAATGAGCAACTAGCCTTCAGTGCATGGCCTTTCCTTTGGTATTCTTCATCTTCTTCTTCTTCAGAGTCATCCTTCCTTGCGCTAGTAGGTGCATAAATGTTATGTTTCTTCAAAAGAAGATCCATTTCATCAAGTTGTCTTCTCATACAAGAGCTTTCTGAATGAAATCCCCTTCCACAGTAAGAGCAGAGGACCTTGCCTTTGCCATTCTTATTGCTTCTCTTCGAATCTGAAGGCTCCTTTGACTACTCTTTCTTCATAGGAGACTCATCTCTTTGCTTCCCTTTGTCATTCGCTACCTTATCTCCTCTTGCAACCAGAGCTTGATCTTTGGAAGATCAAATGATCCCCATTTGGATCAATTTATCATTCTCAGAAGTGAGAGATTGGATGAAGGCATCGAGAGTGGGCATCTTCCAATTTGGAGTAGTGAGCCTTACTGTTTGGAAGGTTGATACAAAGACTGAGCAATCCGCATTGAGCTTTGTGATAATGGCAAGGATGAGCTGATCTTCATCCTTCTCCACTTTGCATTGCTTCAACTGATATATCAGGTTCTTGAACTTTGTGAAGAATTCATTCAGTGATTCGAAGTTGGATGGATTAAGAGTGATCAGATCATTTTCTAGTTGATGGACCCTCATCTCATCCTGCTTATCAAATAAGGAGGAAAGCTTGTCCCAAATCTCCTTGGGAGTATTCAATCCTTGGATGTGGAATCGAAGATTTCAAGAGACTAAGGAGAATAAGTATCCATGAGCTTCATCAAGCCTGTTCCAGTACTTTTCTTTGTCATGATTCAAAACGGGCACTGCCTCTATTTCTTCTGTGAGTCTAAAGAGCTTCTTGGTGCGGAGCAGTACCCCCATGTCATCCTTCCACTGGTGATAGTTGAAGGGAGTGAGAGGCTCTACTGGATGAACCCTTTTGAATGCAGTAAGAAGGACTGAGTTGTTGTAGCGAATGCAGTGAGAAGAAAGGGTTGCTTGTAGCGAATGCTATGAGAAGAGATAATAACCTGTAACACAATCAAACATACAAAGTAAGGTCGACAATTTGCAATTTTGGAATTTCCTTCACACCCAGTATAGTTGATCAAGCAAGCTTGATCAACAATTTCCTAACTTGGGATATTAAGTGGTAAATTCTTCGCTTCTAGTGCAGTACTGGAAGGAGCAATTTTTCTCAAAAAAAAATGATCCAGCTAGAGATTTGAGGAGGAGAGGTGTCTTATCCGACGAGGCTCTAATACCATATTAAATTGAGCACATAGATCTGTGGACAAACACACAACTCACAAGATAGATCACACAATTTACTCAGTTATTGAAGAATGAAACAGTGCAAAAATGGATTGCAACTGTGAATGTTTTTCATTAATCAAAGATTAATTAGATAATCATTACAATGAAGTACAATGGCTAAATAGCCACAAGCAATTCGAATCCACATGAGGAAATTCGAATTGATTAAACTCTACTTGACTGTAGGTAACTAAGACCTTGTCTAAATCATTATCGGAGGACTCAATGGTTAACTGACCTTGTCTAAACCATCACTGGAGTTCATCAGAGTTCTAAAACACAACTCAAGTGTTACATTTAGTATTGACTAAGGCTAACTAACTGTGGTAGGTGATAAATGCGCCCCTCCTTCATGCATCCATGCAAACCTAGCGCTAATTGAATGTAGAGGACTAGAACTGAATGTAAATGACTCCTAACTTAGCTTGACTAGTCACCAACTCAACTCAACTGACCTTGGTTGGTTTCGGCACTCCCAATGGCTCCTAAATTGTAGGGATTGGTCTAGGAGGCTCCTAAAATGATGCATGTAAGTGCAATCAGTAGCAGTAGGCCTCAATTAGTGTTCCCTGCACTTTAGTAATTGAAAGGTGTGCCCCAATAAAGCCAAGTGGACCCAATGGTGCTAGTGACTAAAACAGACTGGATGGACTCCCGATTTAGACATGACTCCTGATTTAGACATATGACCAAATTGGACAAGGGAGGATTAATAATCCTAATACAACATTCCCTCAACATAATGTTGAGTAAGATAAGGTGCTAGAGTTGAGTCACTTGCAAAATGGACATGGAGTTTGTTACCATATGGTAAGTATATACCTTTGATTTCTCCTTGCATTCTAGCTATTCTCAAGAAATAACCAAGAGCATCGATGATAATCACATAGAGATGTGGTGCCAATTGGCACCCCCAACAAATAGAACATTGCAAAGCAATAGACTATGATAGCACACCATTCACACTAACTCTTATAGAATCCCATGAGAAGAGTGTCGCCATAGATCGATGATACACAGAGTTGAAACCAAGCCAATCTAACATGTTGAGGATGAAGTCTTATTCAATTCTATCATAAATTTTATCAAAATTAGTTTTTAGTAGGAGGTCCTTTTGCCCAATCTCCACAGCCCACTCAAGGTCTTCATAAGTAGTAATAAGATTATCTAAGAGAATGTTAGTGTTTGAGCAAAATATGAAGATAATTGAACTTTAAAACTTTAATCCACAATTGCAGTGTAGATAGATCTCATCAATAATCTAAAGACATAAATAAATCAAACCATAGAACACAAGATATACCCTGAGAAAACCCTCCACTGATTTGGAGGATAAAAAACCCAACAAACAATCTCAGAGTATGATTGATAAGTAGCAGAGAATGATTACAACACAATAGCATATTGCTTTCACCAAGAGCACTAGAGAGTGGATATCAAATGGAACATCGCATCTAACTTGCCAAGTGCATAGCATTTTAATAACAAGTCAAATTAGGTTATACAACAAAAATAGAATGGTTGCATGCATCAGTAACTTATTAACACTTAGAACACAGATACATCTTCAATCATGCACCCCCCATTGACCTGGTTCCAAGCTGGCACTTCATAATTATCTCCCACTAGAAGGTATGCGCCCTCACTTAATTAACTAACTCTAACTGAGTTGTTAACTGAGTGTACTGAATTAAAGTGGATGGAAATGCATGCAACTGAATGGAACTAAGTGTAACTGCATACAACTGAGTGTAACTAAATAGAAATGAATGTAACTGGATGTAACTGAACTTAACTAAATGTAACTGAACAGAAATGAATGTAACTGGATGTAACTGAACTTAACTAAATGTAACTGAATAGAACTGAAAGTAACTAAACAGAACTAGTGCTTCTCCATCAGTTTCATCTTCAACAACCACTTGCATAAATTAAGGAGTTGATTCCTTAATTAATTGAAGTTGTTTACCATAACTAATACTCAGTTGATGTCTTATCAATTCGAGTTATTTGATTGCTCGTCTATTGCTCATCTGTGGATACGTACCATGTCTCGAATATAACTGACTAGAACCCTCAAAGTATTTATTGATTTTCAACATGCTCTATCTAGAGGAACACGTGTGATTTTCATCAATCACTATACTAGTCATATTTCATATATATTTGAAACTCTATTTTATTAATCAAGACATATCTGAGTCCACATACACTTGTACCAAGTAGGTACAACAACACATGCTTTGTACATGTATATGTACAAAGTGCAAAGCACATAACAGATCCCAGGACCTGTGACTAACCAAATGCATCTCAACTGACTTGAGATCCTCCAAATATGAAATAAGAATTATAAAATTTCATATTTACCTTCATATGTGTGGTCATGGATTTGTAGTCCATCATCCTGAAACTCTTCAAGCCCTTTTATTGCACATTTTCCTTAACTAAGGAAAATCTTTGTTTGGTGATTACCACACCACTAATCATAAGAATCATAACAATATTCTTGAATACAGTTCTCAGCTTCCTTTTGAATATGAGCATCATGCTATCTCATTTTTACAGGAGGTACATCAACCAGTTACACTGGTTATTCAGGAGTTAGCGAGACTATCAACTCCCTCCCTCCATGTAAATGTGAGAATCATAATCTGGGTCCTCCATCACGGAGAATTATGCTCATCTATATATGAACCTCTTATTTGACACATGAATCTAAGTAATATAGGATATCTTCAGGAGTCTTCACATATATCAGAATGTAATTAATCCATCTATTTTGTTTGCTTTCCAAAAGACATAGGAACCTCTTGAACTATTCTCTTTCAAGCTCAGCCATCGGAATGAATCCACATTCATGTCCTTTGTAGGTAAGGGAATATTAATTTCCCCTACATGAAAAATTATTCTAATGGTTAGAACCATTTCATACTCATAAATTTTATTCACATGAAATACTCTCAATACACTGATAAAGATTTACCTAGTTATGTACAGATATTGACCAACTGGTTTATCATAACCCATTAAAATCTTATGTATTGATATGCAGCCCTATATCAGTCCTATATCAATCCAAAAATTCATTTTATAAAAGAAATATGCATCCCCATGTTCATATCTCATGAGGTAAGCATGGAGCCCTCTATCTAGCCAATCATGTAGTCTTATGTTCACAGTTTATGAAAAATCATGTTTCCCTAAATCTCATGCATTATGGAGGATGTTTTTAGCCTTATATCAGTCCTGTATATGTATATATCAGTCTTACATAAGTCTTATATCATTCCTATATCATCTCACAAAATTTGGACTCATGAGATTGATAACATTCCAATAAAGATAGAAAAAACAATGTATATGCTAAACACAATTCCAAGTCCAGGAATATAGATTGTAATAAAATAAAATCTGATTTTATAAAAACACATGATAATCAAATAATCATGAAACCCAACATTCATATCTCATGAATCAATCATTCCCAACATTCATATTTCACGAATCAATCATGCAGCTCTATATTCATATATTTATGAAACAATCATGCAACTCTATATTCATATTTTTGTGAAACAATCATGCATCCTCTATATTCATATTTTTTAAAATAATCATGCATGCTCTATATTCATATCTTATGAACAATCATGCATGCTCTATATTCATATTTTATAAAACAATCATGCATGCTCTATATGATTGTAATGAAAACTTTCAAAAGCATATAGATCTAAATAGCATATAATAGAAAATTCAGGTACTTATCTTTCATTGTTTTGCATGCTCCCTCTTGATATTTGCTTCCTTGCAGATATTATCGAGTCCCTCGATCTTGATCTCTTTGCAAATTTGAATGCATGCAGGAGGTAGCGAATCTTTGCATGGAGAAACTGGATCCCATGCAACCCGGAGTGAATGCTCTTCTTCAAGCAAAACTTCTTCCAACGATCATCCTCTTCTTCGGATGAGATCTCAACTCTATGAGGCTCTCATTATACACAAGATTCATTGAATAATGATAATATCCAAACTACATATCCTAGGTTATTCCATCAATTCGTCCACTTTGGGAAAATGGTCGACATAACATGAATTCTGATAATTTCACCTTTAAATACATGATCATATCTCTCAAAAAATTGCGAATTTTTGAAATCTTCATATATGTAAGCTAATCAGCCCATTTTGGAAGTGGGTTTTCAACCGTTTGTTTGATTCCTCACGGATTGATCATAATGTATCCATGAAATTTGTCTCCTGAAAAGTGACAAAAATGGTGAATACTGACTTGCTCTTTAATTCACCCTTTCATGTATTGAAGTTGGGAGCACCTTTAACCCAGTCTTTCAGCTAGAGAGAGATCAATGTCATGGCTCTAATCTCTTTGCTCAATACTTCAAGATCGCGTAGGATTTAACTTGTGTGGGCAAAACTAAGCTCCTTCACGCCCTTACTCTGATACCATGTTAGTGGTTGAGCAAACTATGAAGATAATTGAACTTTAAAATTTTAATCCATAATTGCAGTGCATATAGATCTCATTAATAATATAAAGACATAAATCAATCAAACCATAGAACACAAGATATACCCTTGGAAAACCCTCCATTGATTCGGAGGATAAAAAACCCAACAAACAATCTTAGAGTATGATTAATAAGTGCCAGAGAGTGATTACAACACAATAGCATATTGCTTTCACCAAGATCACCAGAGAGTGGAGATCAAATGGAACACCGTATCTAACTTTCCATGTGCATAACAATTTAATAGGAAGTCAAGTTAGGTTATACAACAAAAATAGAATGGTTGCATGCATAAATAACTTATTAACACTTAGAACATTGATACATATTCAGTCATGCACCCCCCATTGACTTGGTGCCAACATGGCACTCCATAATTATCTCCCACTAGAAGATATATGCCCTCACTTAATTAACTAACTCTAACTGAGTTGTTAACTAAGTGTACCGAACTGAATTGGATGGAACTGCATGCAACTGAATGGAACTGAGTGTAGCTGCATACAATTGAGTGTAATTGAACATAATTGAATGTAACTAAACATAACTGAATGTAACTGAACATAATTAAATGTAACTGAATGTAACTGAACAAAACTGAATGTAATTGAACATAGCTAGTGCTTCTCCATCAATGTCATCTTCAACATCCACTTGCATAAATTAAGGTGTTGATTCCTTAAGTAGCTGAACTTCTTTACTATAACCAATACTCAACTGATGTCTTATCAATTCAAATTCACTTGGGGGCAACTTGGGTAATTCGAATTCTCTCTCCAACTCTGTGCTTACATTAATTATCTATGCATGGTCCATATGTGTTTTCATAAATTCTATATCATATAAAAATCATAAGATTGTTTCCGAACCTATGATCATATGTATTACCCCGGGTCATATAGTCACATGCTAAAGTAAATCACTCTAGGGGTAGCTAATCCCTAAAGGAGACTTGTAGCACCTGTTGACCATGACTAGCCATACATCACATAGTATATCCTCGAGACTTAATACAACATAAGTCATGTGAACTTAATACACCATAAGTTATAGACTTGACACAACAAGTCTCAAACCTTAACATAAGGTCATGATCTTAACCATAAGATCCTAGTACAAGCATATATCCCGAATAGGACTTGATCAAGGTCCTAGCTTGATACAACACAAGCTCTTTAACTTAACACAATAAGTTAACGAACTTAATACAACATAAGTTTTGAACTTGACATAACAAGTCTCATGGAGAGGATATGAATCTAATTACAACGTAGATTCTAGACTTGATTACAACAAAAGTCTCATTGGAATGACTCCCAAAGATGTACTCTCAACAAATAAAACTTCCCCTAATGAAACTCATTTACTCCTTGCTAACTATCTTAGCCACCAACAATCAAATCCTCCAATCTAAAGCATTTGTTAGGATTTTAAAGGAGACATTCACTAGGACGATTATATGCCACATGCCCACCAAATCTCTTTTAACACCTTTAGGAATGAGTTTTATGAGGTCAACATTAACCCCCCACCCTTGATAGCCCATTTACACATTTTGAAGTAGGGCCCACCAAGTGCCATAAATTTTTATTAAATTTAACTCGAAAACCATCAACAACTAGGGATTTCTCATCCTTGAGTTCATGGTTGAGTCCAATTCATACATCTTGAGTGTTTTATGAGACATAATTCCTCTTCAAGTTCCTTAACTTCAGAGCAAAAACTTGATGGACAATCTCCATGGCAAGATCCCACAATGGCTCAAATCCTACAAAAGTGAAGTTGAATGAAAATGATCTCCAAATATATGTTGAATTTCTATCTCCTAGACAATAAGGCTACCACTAAGGATTTGTAAGGCTAAGATCAACTCATATGTGTTTGCAACTTTAGTGTTTAAAATAGAATTTGATAAGTGCATCGCCATATGCTCCTTACTCATTACCCCTTTGGCCTTTTTTTTTCAAACATATTTATATTGATATAGTTGAACCAAAATACAATCTTAAGTTGTTTCTTCAAGTAAAAATGGACCTGTAGTCTAAACCTCGCTACACCTACTATAATCACTTGGATTGATCTTCTCACATTCTTTTCAAAGAGTTCCTAATATCAAAGTTTGGGCCTTCAAAGGCAAGCATTTATACTTATTACAAAGATCATATAAGTACCAAAATAAAGTTCTCAATGACACTGACATATTACAAAGCATATATGCAAAACTAACTTAAAAGTCGTGTAACATATATTGGTTGATCCTTGGGACCTGCCCCTGCTTTAAACTATACAACATAAATTGATTTTCCAGTAGAAGCAAACCATCCTTTGAGAACTTGTCCATGACCTAGTTATGTTCCCTATAGATATCAGTTGTTGGAATTGAATTGCTATCTCCTTTAACTATACAACTAAAAGGAGCTTATAAATATTATGAAGTATAAGATTGTCATTCACCCACTTAATGACAAGACTAAAATCACCAAAAATATGAAGATTAAATATACCACCTCCAAGCTTTATCACATGACCTTAAGGTGATTCCAATCTTATTTTGAATAGTCTTGCTAAGTCTTGTTACCATCATACCTCACCCTCTTAGAAGTTTCACAATATGAAAAAAGGTTGTCCCCCAACCTCTCAAATGAGGGTGGGGCCACAAACCAAACCCTTTCAACCGCATTTTGATCATTTTCACACTTAAGCAAAGATTATACATTGTAGACATATGGTTCTCCACATAATGTTGAAAAGTATACTTTCCACCTACCACTTAGGAAATAAATGTACATACCTTCATTGGTATGTTTGCTAGGAATCTATAGCCTAATCTTTTAAGAAGCAAAGTCACATACGTTTGTTAGAATTATTTAATCTTAGAACTCTATGATCTTATCTTTTAAAAGGAAAACCCAAAACAAAGTTATAAAGTAAATGCATAAATTTTTAATCATAGAACTCTATAATCTTATCTTTTAAAAGAAATCATAAAACAAAGTTACAAAGTAAATAGTCATAGCGTGAAGCTTAAGAAAGTTACGCTTAGAGAACTTAGCTAGTAGGAAAGTGATTCGGGGTTTTTTTTATTTTTTTATTGCTATTAATTTAAAAATTATGAATTAATCATATCAATTTAAAAAAAAAAAAATCTTAAAATTTTATTAAAATTTTAAATCATATTTGTTCATTTAACTATAAAGTTTTTTTTTTCCAAGAAAAAAAAGCATAATTTCATTCATTTGTAGAGAGCGAAATTACATTTTGTAGGTTCACTATAAATAGTGAATTGTCAAGATCATATGTTTCTGTGATGAGACTATTACGTCTTCAATCAGATTACATGCAAATGCATACTATGATGCTGTAGCGTAAAAGTTCAGCCCCGAAAGGCAAAATTCAAAAATATTGCCGATAATATTTCTAAACATGTTCCGGAATATAGCCTGCAAAGTTTAATACTTTGATTCTGTTACATAATAACCAATCTGAAGCTGTGACATATATAAAGCGAGAAAACTTGGAGTTCATAGACCCTCTATGAACGACCGGTGATAGTAATCCTGGAATCTGCCATCCAAGAAGCATGTTCCGAAATAGAGCCTGCAAAGTTAAATACTTTGGTTATGTTACAATAAACCAAATCTGAATCGGTGACATATTTAAGGTGAAAATAATTGGAGTTCATAGGCCCTCTATGAACGGCTGGTGATAGTAATCCTGGGATCTACCATCCAATAATTATTTTACATGCCAAGTGCCGAGTGCCTTCTAAAGCCCCTCCTTGGATGCGTTGTCCGCTTCTATGTTGTTTGCCCTGTAAACGTACCGGCAAGAGAAAGAGTCATAACGCAGGAGGATCATCTTAATGGATGAAAGTAAATTCATCAGCCTTAGATTCTGCATTCCTGTATCTGTTTGATCCAATTTATAACGTTCAAAGAGTCCCCAAAGCAATTTAGTGAGGTGCACCCTTTCTCTAGAGCAAAGATTAAGAGAAGTTTTAAGCTCTGTAGTTCTGCAAAATTGTTTGTACCCTCCCCCAGCCCCATAGAAAGAATAAAGGAATGAGATTCTGAAAGATGAAGAACTGCTCCTCCCCCACACACATTGTTCTGAGAAGCCCCATCAAAAAAAGCACATGGCCGAGAGTGATCGATCTCCACCTCTAGATTCCTTCTCTGATTTGCTGCCCTGATATGCTCCGGGAGTGACTTGAAGATACCAACAGATTGGGCCGTTGTTATCTCTGGAAGGCATGGCTTATCTTTAAAAATAGCATTATTCCGAGCCAACTATATCCCCCAGATAACTAGCAGAGGGAGGAACTGATAATTCTTGTTTGGATTCCTCCTCCACCATGCTTCCCAAGCTACCCCAATCGAAACTCCTACCCACTGACAGGGGAAACCCACCAAAGCTGTGCACTCCTTCCAAACTTCAACAGTGTAAGGACAAGTAAGGAACAGGTGAGAAGCAGATTCCAGGTCCCTTTTGCATAACACACACCAGCCCGGCCCCTGAAAGGCTCTCTGTTGCAAAATATCCCAAGTAGGAACTTTATTCTCTAGAACACACCACATAAAGAGTTTCGTTTTAGCTGGGCATTTTAACTTCCATAGAGACTTCCACCACCAAACTTCCTCCCTCAGATATTCCTCAGAACTTAACAAAATATAACCTGCCTTTGGAGTATAAATTCCTTCCAGATCCGCCTCCCAGACCAAGGAGTCCTCATCATCAGACAGCAGAACACTTGCCAATTCCAAATTTTTGATATAGACCTCCAGGAAAGCCGTCTCCTGTTCCTGAAGCCCCAATGTGTTTTCCCTTCGCCATCTTTGAATCCAAATCCCCTCGGGTCTCGGGCTGCCAGATGATTTAGAGTGTAGATCCCTCTTCTCCTTAGTGCCTCAATAACGTAACCAGGAAGGATATGTTCTTGTGTGCACCCCAGCCAAGGATCCCTTCCTACCAACAGCTTTTCTCCATTCCCAACATTCCAGGCCAGCTTGGATTCAATCAAATGAAAAGATTTTACCACAGCCTTCCATATCATCGATCCCCTCGAGTGAGACTTCCTAGGATTCCTGATCCATGCTTCAATGCTTTCCTCGAGCAAGTATTTCTGCTTGATGACCCTGGTCCAGAGGCTAGTAGTCTTCACCAATATCCTACCCCCCTTAGCTGCCAAAGCCTTTGTGAACAGGAAAATGTTCTTTAACCCCCAACCCCCAAGGCCCTTTGGAACATCTATTATTTTCCAATTTACCCAAGGTGTGACCTGTTCATCCTTCTTGCCACTCCACAGAAACCTAAAACAGATCCTCCTTATGCTTTCAAGAATTCCTTTTGGGATCCAAGCTAAGGACATCCAGTAAACTGGAATGGCTTCCAACACTGCTTTGACCAACACCAGCCTGCCTGCTCGAGAAAGCCACTTGTGGCTCCACACCTTCAACCTCTTCTCCACCTTCCCAATCAACCAAACCCAGTTCCTCTTCAAATACAAATTTGCTTTTAACGAGAAGCCAAGATAAGTCAAACCCTCCTCCAAACCCGCAGTGATGAAGGGAAAGAATCTTGCGAGTTCATCCTCCTCTTCAGGTCGCAACATGTGTGTGGACAGGGTAGACTTCCCCGCATTTATGTCCATACCCGTGGCCTTTGTGAACAGATCCAAAATTTCCTTGAGGGCTCGTGTTTCCCCTCTGCATCCAGAGCAAAAGATCAACACATCATCCACGAAGAGCAAATGTGTAATATTCAGATTTGGAGCCACCTGAATCCCCTGAAAATGCCCTTCAGCTTTTTCCTCGCTAATGGCCCTACTTAGGCCTTCCGCAACCAACAAAAAAGGAAGCAGGGATAAAGGACACCCTTGTCTGAGTCCCCGTTCAACATGGAAAAAAGGCGAGGCCGCTCCATTGATCAGTACTAAAAAGGAAACCGTGGAAATACAGGACATAACCCATCTGATGAAAGCAATACCGAAACCCAGATGTGTTAAAAGCAGTTGAAGATACAGCCAACTAACTTTATCATAGGCCTTTGAAAGATCAATTTTTAGTATGGCTCCCTTCAAATTCTTGGTCTTTAAACTGTGCATCCCTTCCTGAGCCACCCCTATGGCCTCATGTATCTGTCGTCCCTCCAAAAAACCAAACTGTTCAGCAGAGATATTTTTTGAAAGTATACTTTTCAATCTTCTGGAAATTACTTTTGAGATAATCTTATAGATACAATTGCAAAGTGAGATGGGCCTGAAATCATTAAGGGTCAATGCATTATCAGACTTAGGAATGAGGGCAATGAAGGTAGAGTTGAAACTCGTCAGAATTCTCCCTGAGGCTCTGGAGTCTTCAGCAACTGCCAAGAGGTCGTTCCCCAAAAACTCAAAAAGGTCCAAGAAGAATTCTATCGTCCACCCATCAGGACCTGGGCTCTTGTCTTTCTGGAAACTTCCGAGGACCTCCTTGAGCTCCGCCTCTGAAATCTCCTTCATCAGCTCCCTATTACCTTCATCATCCACAAAACTAGGAAACATCTGTGACACTCTGATCACCTCAGATATAGTAGCCACATTTGGGGCCCGAAACAAAATCTGGAAGTGAACAACCCCACATCTAGCCTTATCATCAAAATTGAAATGTGTGTTTCCATCTTCATCCCTCGGGCTCCAAATAGTATTGACTGCTTTCCTCCCTCTGGCATAAGCGTGGGAAATTTTTGTATTATTATCCCCACATTCCAACCATATCGCTCTGCTCTTCAGTCTCCAGGACTCCTCCTTCTCACATAAAAGGGTGTTTCACCTGCCTTCTAATCTGGTTAAAACCTCTTTAGAATCTTGAGATAACAGACCCCCCCCATCACCTCATAGATCCGCAGAAGTTCTTCCTCCACCTGTTTTAGCTCTGCATCTTCCCTATATCTCTTGGCAATTGACCATTCTTTAATCACCCTTTTCAGCTTCTTTATATTATCTGCAAACTGGTAAGCAGCTGATCTGTCAATATCCCCATCAAAAGGAGTCCAGTTAGTAAGGAAGAGATTTTTAAAAGTCTCATCCTGTAACCAAACTTTATTGAATTTCAAAGGGCTCGGAGGATTTGTCGGCCCCTTTTGTATCTCAAAGAAGATAGGAAAATGGTCCGAGAGACCACCACTGCCTACCCATTGCCGAAATTGAAAGAATCTGTCCACCAACTGTTCAGCCACCAGAAAATGGTCAATCCTTTTAGCCACCCTTGCATCCCCACTGCGATTATTCTTCCATGTTAGTTTCAGCTTAAATGGTTCTATATCCAGCCAACCCTTCGCCACTAGCTTCTGAACAAAGTAACCCGCCAGCGAGTCCACATGGGCATGAGGACCCCATACCTTGTTCTGTCCCAAAGAGAAATTTAAATCCCCCCCTAAGACCAAAGTTTCACCACACAAGAGGGGATTACCAAACAGAGAGTCCTAGAAAGGTACTCGGTTCAGATAAGTCCCATAGATATTTATCACTTTAAAGGTGATCCCCAGATCAACCGACAAAATATCAACACAGAGAACATAGTCCATCCCCCACTCGCCAACAAGCTTCAATTTACAAGTCCTCCAACCCACTGCCAACCCCCCAGAGCGCCCCTTAACATCCAAAGTGATAAAGGACCAACCAGGCAACCAGCTCTCCAAACGTTCCTTTATAACATCACCTATGACTAAAGTCTCTTGTAGCAAGATCACATCCGGGTGTTCAAGAGTAAGCACCCGTCTGAAGGCTGATTTCTTGTTAGGCCCAACCAGACCCCGGCAATTGTAAGACATAATCTTCATGTTCTCCCTTTCTCCTTGGCATTCACCGCTCTAAGTGCCTTTTCAATCGAAAGTTGTTTACCTTCCAAAAGATCCACCTTTGCCCTGAATTGAGCCTTATACAGCTTTGAATTTCTACCACGCCCCTTACGAGCAGATGAAGAGGCTTTCCCCAGCCCAGCTGAACTAGCTTTCTTGCAAGAACGAAGGAAATACCCTGAGTCCTGTGATTCAGTGGGAGAGAGATAGTCCTCCTCTTGTGTGTCACCAGGATCAGGGTCCACGGAAACTGGTGGGGTATCTCCCAGAGCAAAATGACGTTCAAGCGAAGAGTCCATAGCCAAGTCAAGAGAAGGAGTATTCAGAACCTGGGCCTCTTCATCAAATAAGCTAAAACAAGGTCGATGCACCAAAGGACCCGAAGAACCCGAGAGAGAAAGATTGCGTAGACCCTCTACCCAATCATGTCCCAAGAAAGAAACAGAGTTCAGAAATAAATTGACAGAAGGGGGCAAAGAGAATGAGGAGATATCAGGGATATTAGGACCCCTAGGTACTTCTTCTCTCTGAGGAGCTGGCAACAGATCCATCTGAGCAGCCGGAGTCTCCTCCGCCTCCGGGCACTCTTGACATGGCACGTCACCTGATGGCTCACTTCCAGGATCATCAGAGGGGGTCTGGCCGTAATCTGCAGAGCCCGATCCTTTCTCGGAGTATCTCACCTCGCTTCCTTTAAAAAGTTTTCTCCTCCCCCCAAGATTGGTTCTGATCGGAAGGCTACAATCAGAAGCGGGATGTCCATAAACATGACAGCGCCGACATCTAAACGGGACATTTTCATAGTCCAGCAATTGTGGGATGATCTCCGGCCCCCAGTCCAAGCTTATTTGTTCTGCCAGCCCCTCTCTGATATTGATGTTTACCAAGATGCGCGCAACCTTTTGACAATGAGTCTCCAAGAATGATAGATCTGCCTCCAGGAAAGTCCCCAGGATATCTCCGATTTGATTGAAGTGATGAAGATCCCAGAAGTGTAGAGGGAGGGCTGGCATGCGAACCCAAATCGGAATTACATCCACCCTTCCCGGCTGGCATCAAACAGGGGGTGCCAAGGCTTCAGTAGCATCGGGGAGTGATTGAGGTGCCAGTTCTTGTTCAAAACCCGCCGCAGTTCCTCTTCTTTAAAGAAATTGAAAGCAAACCACCCCCTATTCAGCATCACCACCACAGGCGAGTAACCCAATATCCCTTTCTAGTATTCCTCAACCCAATCTGCCACCGTTTTTCTAGAGAAGTTTCGGCCCAAGACCCTACCAATGAGGGTGAACTTTGCCATCTGCAGGACACAACCCCAGGCTATGTCTTCGCCCACTGCATAGTTCTTAACCTGTTTAACCTTTATCCAGCTCTTCCTCCGCTTCTTCACCAGTCCACCCCCTCCTCCTTCGATCCAGCAGCACCATCAGAAGTCTCCTTCCCCAAACCCCAACCCCTATCAGGAGAGCTGAAACCCCTCTGTTCAGCAACCCCAAGGGAGACCCTCCTGTCCTCCTTCGGAGTGTTTCCACTTGAGCCACTGCCCACCAGAACCTGTCTAACCACCCCTTCCGCCAGAACCGTCTGAAGTTCATGGGGTAACTGCTCCGGAGAGAAGATGAAATCTGACAAGGAAAAACCAGAAAATGAGGGCACCGACTCCAGCCCTACCGTCTGAAGCATCTCAGGCCCCAGCACCGGAAAATCCACCAGATCTTCTAGATCCTTGCCACTTGGCACCGCCTAGATGTCAACACCTTCCATTCTGTCACTAGAATAATCAATGACCTCCTGATCTTCCATAGCTGCGTAGAGAGCTTAGCTAAACCGAAACTGTCACCTTTCCCCAGACTGCTAAACTCCAACCCCTAGAAAAACCTAACTCCACTCCTGCCAAAAACAAAAAAAAAACCACCAACCGACCCGAGGTAAAAGAGGAGGTGAAAGCCATATTCCTAACAAGGACCCATCACCCATTCAATCAATATTCTGGGTTGGCCACCCCCTGACAGGGATGGCCCTCCCTATTCCGTCAAAGACCTGCTCGTCGACTCCATTCCTCGAAATCCAGCGCTAACATCTGTAGAAAATGTTTTAGAGGAAAATCGATAAACATAAAAAAATATTTGCTAAACTATCCCCTTGGGTCTTTGAGTGTTGATATATAAAAGTACACTTATACCATACAACCCTCTAATAAAGGGCATCACATTTAACTATAAAGTTATACAAAGTTTTGCTAGAATTTAGTTATATAATTGATTTTTTTTATTTTAAATATGATTATTTTAATATTTTTTAGTAATATTAACTAGAAGACATTTATGGGTTAGAATTACCAAAATCCTTCCTCAAAAAATTTATTGGTTGTGAATAAATTAATTTTTTTTTTATAATAAATTATAAAAAATTATAAAAAAATTCATGTCTACTAGTTTTAGATTAATAAAAATCTTGAATCTATCTTTAATGACATCTTTGTTAACTTCCAAAATTTCTAATGTATCTTCATCCATCTTTAATGCCTTCATCAAACTATTTCTTTTCCATTTTTCAATATTCTAAGGTTTATTGTTTCAAATATAGAAAATCTCAAGTGACATTAATGTGGACTTACCTTTTTTTTGGTTTACAACCATGTCATTTCATAACATTTTTTAACTTGTGTTATTTAAAATTTTGTAATATTAAGAATAATATGATATTTGGTTGTAATCTCAATAAAAATTGAGAACTCAAAATTAACATTAATATGATATTTGGTTGTAAACTCAATAAATTATGAGAATTCAAAATTAACATGAGTTAATGCATATAATCATTTAAATTCAAATTTTCTGAATGTTTTTTATTACTGTCTATGCATCTTCTTCATTTGAAATGCATTGGATATCATATCTTTTTCATTTGAAGTGTATTGGATATTATAAATTATTTGTTGCAATCTAAGAAATGTTATTGGAAAATGACTGAATATAAACACGAATGGGAATTTGAACATTGCAAATTGATAAAAAAACAAACAAAGAAACAAACAAAGAGGGACTACTAACGTGTATGGTGAGAGTGAGCATGAGGAGCAATGTGTCTATATAAAATAAATAAAGAACCTCACTTAACAATCACAAACATTTATTTTCAAGCAACACATATGTATTGGGGTTGGGTATCTGGTTACTTATGTGGTAACATTGTATATTGAGATGGCAAACTTAGTGTTCTACTAGTAGCAATTTTTGAGTTTTAGACCAGCCTAGATCCAAACCCTAGGCTCTATCAAGTGCCAAGAGGGATCAAATCTATTGATTTGGATTGAAAATGGTTTTAACTCATGCTTTTAAAACCATGGGTTGTTTAGGAGGGACCTCCTAAACCATGCACAATAAAACCATGGGTTGTTTAGGAGACCTTGCACATGGTTTTAAAACCATTTGCAAGGCCTCCCTAAACAATGTACAATGAAATCATGGGTTGTTTGGGAGGCCTTGTACATGGTTTGAGGACCATGTGCAAGGCCAACATTTTTTTTCGCCATAACTAAATTTTTTATTTTTTATTTTTTTTAGGTAGGAACATTACAACATCTCCCCCATATTGGATTGTTTTTTTGGCCCACATTTTTTTTGGCGATTAATTACATTTTAAATTTTTTTATTGTTTTTTCTGGCCTACATTTATTTTCGCGGATAATTAAAATTTTTATTTTTTATTATTTTGTTAGGTAGGAATGTTACAACATCTACCCCATACTAGGTTGTAGATGGCCTCTCGACGCATTGAAATTGATTACATGTTTTTTTATTGACATCATATACTTCAACAACCAAGGCCATGCATCTAGCCAATGATGCAGCAACTACCATATCAATTCTATATTACACAATTATGGCACAAAGAAATATCATCGGATACTACTCAACCCTTGAATGAGGTTCAATAGCTAAAAGAAGAAGGCCACCCATTGGCCATCACTAATGAATTTTGCATTCTTTGACTACTTAAGTAGGGACATAACATATTTGGATAACAACCTTATCATTATGCTTGCATTGCTAGTGGTGGCAACTTGTGAGTTTAAGATGGCATTGATTACATGTTTTTTTATTGACATCTTATGCTCTAGCAACCAAGGCAATGCATCCAACCAAGGATGCACCAACTACATATCAATTATATATTACACACTATCTCACAAAGAAACATCATCAAATACTACCCAAACCTTGAATTGGATTCAATAGATTAAGGAAGAATGCCACTCCTCAACTATCACTAATGGATTCTATGAATGTCGATTGGAATATAATTGGCCCAATAAAACAATAATCATTCCCATATTTTCTTGCACACCACATTCTTGCACTCTATTTCCTTTTTCCCACTCTATACCTCATCAACAACAAAGAAAAACAATGTAATTCCTTAATGCCCTTGCATGCCATTGTTCCAAGGAGTGACATTGAAGGAGTAGACCTATGGTTGCTAATATTTATCCACAAAAAATGTTTTTCCCACATTCATCGTATTTTTTCACATGCCATGAGGGAATGGGATTTAAGTGCATCGAGTTGAGCTATTCTTCAAAAATAAACTTTTAGGGTGAATAAATCTCTCAATGGTACAATAACTACAACAATATTAACATAAATATGTAGCTACAACAATATTAACATAAATATTTGAGTTCCATGTGCCATGCAATCGCGTAAGTAACAAATGGTTTGACTAAAAGAAACTATGATTTTTTATGAAGGGAACCTTGACATTTGGAAGAGGCTTCAAGCATTAGAATTTGGGTGAGTTATGTATAAGCTTGTTTTACTCTTTACTTTAATTAATGTTTTTTTTCTTCCAAGGAAAAAAGTCATGTTTGGTTTGGTCTAATTAATGTGTTATTTTCACCTCTCCATGTGGCATATTTACTTATGTTTCATCATCTAAGATATTCATATTCTAGATCTTGTTGGTGTGTCTCTCTCATAGTTTTTCATTATGTTATCTCTTCTCCTCGTCTTTCGACATCCAAGCCTTCCAGTTCTAGTATATGTTTCTTTCTAATAAACATATATACTAGACATAAATTTAACATAGGCTCTGATACCATGTTAAATTTCATGAACCATAGATCTACAAGCCAAAATGAGAGCTATTTGAAAAGAAGGATGCAGTGGAATTGAAAAATCAATGTAAACTGAACAACGAATTCATGACAGAAATTTCACATAAATTGGACAAGTTTTGCACATATTATCATTGCATCAATCTTCATTAATTAATCAATAATACAATGGCCATACAATAAGAAGGGTTCGAATACTGTGGATAAGATTCGAATTCACCAACTCAAACTGTCTGTTTAGCTAACTCAATGTGGAAATAATCACAACTAGAGCTCACTAGTTTAACTATGGATAACCAAATCAGTCTACAATCAGTTAATTGATGATGGTAGGTGAGGGTAGATGAATAATGGCACCCACACTCCCATGAATCATGCAAACTGATGCTAATCTAACTAACTGTGATCTAACTAATGGTAATTGAAGCATGACTGGCTACCCACCACAAACAACTGAATGTGACTGTTCGTGGCATTCAGAGTGGGTTCCTATAATGCAGGGATTGGACCCTAGGGCTCCTAAACTCATGCAATCAGGTGTAGTAAGTGGAAGATATCCCTTAGGTGTGTCCTCCATGCATTAGTGGGTGATTATGACCTCTTAAGCTAGGAAAAATGAACAAATAGGCAATGCGGGTAAAGGAAGGATTAATTAATCCTAGCACCCCCCCTTAATCCTAAATTTGGACAACTTGGGCCTTGGAAACTAGTCCAAAAGTTACCCATACAATCTAAATGAAATAAAATACTACTTAATAAACAAGGAAAATGGGGAAAGCCTCATGGGAACCCCCCCCCCTCAAAATAAGCAAGAAATCAGGAAACAAGCTTCCATACTTATGAGAAAAAATTTATTCTTAAGCAAAAACTTGTTGTAATCTGCAACTCTGTGGAGCAGTAATGCAGGATGTTGGTTCTTGCGTGCACTAACATATTGGGACTGTGTATGTGAAATTTTTTAGCTTCTTTCAATCTAATAATAAATAGGAGAAGGAGTGTTTCCTCTGTCTCTTCTTTATGGAGGAATAGTGACTTGATCCAATTTGTTCTTTAGTGGGCCAAATTGTGTACTTGTCCTTGCCATCAAGTAGCATCTCTCAGGGAGCTTGTTTCACCTCATTGAAGGAATTGAAACTGAATGGGAGAGCGCAACATGTTCATTATGATATTGGGACCTCGTTCTTCTTCTGTCATCTGGATCCCCAACATCATTCTGTTGATGCTTGGAAAAATCCTAGGTACCAAACAGTAGGGATTCTCCCCAGTAAACAATCCCATCAGATCGTCCACCTTTTGGTGTGGGAAACCTATCCGATTCACGGTTCTGACTACCGTAGATTAAGTTCTTTAATGTTTTACTAGTTACGGCCCAGTCCACCGTTAATATGATTTTTGTTTAAAGAATGAAATGCAGATGCCAAAGCTAAATGGAGATCTAATCTAAATCTAAATCTAAACTATTCTATCCCGACCCGAGAGCAAATTAAGAGTTCAGAGTAATATACTGTAAATGCTCATAAAGGTCTAATAGATAGCTGTACCAATACAATAATCACATTCATAGAAAAAAGAATACCAAAGGTAGCTCTAATGTAATCAAACCATTTATTACCCTGCCAACACATACATTTATACAGACAACGGACCATTCATGACCAAGGAAATAGTTCCAGGAGGTTAGAACAATCTCACTGTATGATGTACATAAGAAAGAAGAAATAGTTCTACAATATGCATTCCACACATTCCTATTAAACGTCTGCGCAGGCCCTTTGTTCCAACAAAATGATCCTTCTTATTAACAAAGAGGCAACTCTTTTACAAAATAGTCCAACATTCCTTTCACCAGCCAAAATTCCTTCTATGGTGCTTTGCACCCCTATTTATACTATCTCTATCCGTCACCCAGGAGATTCCCAAGTTTCTTATTATCCCACCTCACTGAAAACAAACGGTTTCATAAAAAAAATAAAAATTTATACAGCCTTGCCCTATTGGAAATACATGTGGTCTATGCATTAGCTTCTCATGTGCTTGCGTTGTATTTCATTGGCTCAAGAACCAGTCACGCTGTTGCGTCTCCACGTGTGTTGTTTCTTGGTGATCAATCCCCTGCTCCTATGTCTGTTTCATGCTTCTTTATTTTCCTACATCTTTGAACATCAGAGCAAATCTCCATCATTGATCTAAAAATTTCCCAAATCTGAGTCGTCCATCCGCCTGGTGACCAATAATACCCGTGATACATACATAGAACATCATGAGAGATATATCTGATCTAGAAACAAAAATACTTAACATTATTTCAATTTAATGATATGTGTCGATTATTAAACAAACAAAAAAAGATAATGACCAACGCCCTGTTATGCAACAATTCTTCTTAGTTTAAGTTCTGGGAGGAAGATTTCTCAGTTTCCCCAATGATTCATGTCACAACAAAACAAAGGTTGGACGACCAAAGATCATCTCAAAGATGGATAGGGTTTGATTTGATTTGTTAGATCATGCGACCCCGACAGTTCCTTTTCACTTCTGCCCTTCCAGAAAGCGAAAATCGGGTTCACCTAATTTTATCAAGTTAAACTTCTATCTTTCCGCCTCCGCCTTCCCGTTTCCACACTTCCGCAAAGTGGCAATTGAAAATCAGATTTTTCGACTTTCACGAAGTTCAAACTTAAACTTTCTGCTTCCACCCTTTCGGAAAGTGGAAATCGGAAACGCCAACTTTTAGAAGTTTTAACTTCTAACTTTCCGCTTCCGCCCTTCTGAAAATCAGAAATTAGAAAGTGGAATGTCAAGTTTTTCGAAGCTTAGATTTAATATTTTCTGCCTCCGCCCTTTCACTTCCGCATTTTTACCAAAATAACACTTCAGGATTAGGAAAAAAACTTATGTGTGAGCTTCTAGGAAAGACTAAGTATGCAGGGAGGGCTTATCTGAGTTGGGACATAAGTGTACAAATAAAAAATGGAAGGAGGGGCCGTAAAATGTAATTTTTTTGGGGGAAGAAGTTGCAGCGACCACAATTGGCAACTAGCTGGTGAACATAGATCTCTAAAAAAACCTTCTTTGAACAACAAGACTTCCATATGGTACTGTACTGCGCATGTTCAATGATTACTTACACGCATTTCCCGATACTTCTTTGAACCAGATTGATTCAGGGATGCAAATTTCAAGCATCACATTTGATACCATTTCTTTGGGAATAAGGCAACCAAGAGCTCAATGTCTTGATAAATCTCCTAGGTTCAAAGTATGAATTCATTTTACTCCCTGTCTTTAAGTAGATGCTAGATAAGACTCCACAGGATCGTAACAGAGTAAGACAAATGTATTTGTTTGTTCTTCATTCCCATGCTATAAGAATTATTTTGATGCTTTCTTTATGACTGAAAAAGTCTTATGATTTTTCCTTTTACTTTGAGAATTTAGTACATGTTCTTCCATCCACAATGTCCTTTTGTGTGAGTGACAACTTTGCTTGCTTAACATGCTCACGGACGGAGAATAACCTTGCTGATACTTGTTGTTTTGACATCCCTTTTGGTCTGATGATTTAATTCTTCAACATCATTTCTTTAATTGAAGACTGGATATTTCATAGAATGAGTTTTCAATCTAATCCTTTTGGCCTCTTTGATTTGTAGCAATGGGATCATTTTGAATACCATACATCCATCATACCTGCTTCCTTTCCATGGGTCCATCATGACATGCTTCCCGAGATAGGTATTAATGTGAGAATGGATGGAAACCCCAAGCTAGTACTCCAAACCTCATGAGTTTTGGTTATTTCACAGGGTTTATAATGATTCAAATGTGGGATTGAAGACTAGCTTCCCTTTCCATCGTTTGTAAATAGTTAAATAATCTCATTATGATAGAACTTTACCATTTTCTCTTTCCCATATGCAGTTCCTGACATCCAAAGATTCTGAGTTTACTCAGATGCCTATACTTCCAAGCACCAAAACTTGAGCTAGTTTATTAAAATAAAACAAACTAAGGCTATGAAATAAGGTGAAATCAATAGGAAAACAAAAAACTGGAAAACAAAAACAATAAAAGAAAGTTTATTTAAGTACAAAGGGTTTCTAGAACTCTAAGTGAAGTAATGTTTGAGACAAAGGTCATTTACAGGAAGTCTTTCTTCCCATCCTTGTAAATCTTGCAATTTGTAAGTTGCAGGGCCTAACTTTTTAGTGACTAGGTAAGGGCCAATCCATAAATGTTGGAACTTTGGGTGCTTTCCCTTTTCTGCATGAGGATTATCCCATTTCAAAACTAGGTCTCCTACATAAAAGTTCCTTGTACCAGATTTTCTTTTGTCAAACCATCTTTTGATAATAACTTGATGTTGATTGAAATCATCTTTAGTTTTTTTCCATAGTTCCTCCAGTTTTAACAAATTGTTAATTTGTGCTTGTAAATCTTCGCTACTGGAACCCCTTGAGGCTTGAGCTAACTATAAAGATGGGAGAAGAATGTTTGGGGGCAAAATAATTTCTTTTCCATATACCAGAGTATAGGGAGACACTCCTAAGGAATTCTTTGGGGTGAACCTCCCATAGTGCATTTGGAAGGGCTGAGTGCCAATTTCTTTGATTTTCAATAACGGTCTTCTTCAAAATTTAGATAAGGTTATTATTTGTTGATTCTGCTAAACCATTTCCCTGGGGATAATAATTAGCTGAGTAATGTAACTTAATTCCCTTTTCATAAGAAAACTCAGTTATTTTAACAGATGACAATTAATATGCATTATCAAACACGAGGGAAATTGGAACTCTAAACCTGGTCATGATATTCTCTTGGAGGAAGTTGATGACCGCATCCTTGTTCACTTTGTGCAATGGAATCGCTTCAACCCATCATGTGAAATAAGATGTAGCATTAAGGATATACCGATGTTTTAATGAATAATTTATATTGATTTCCCCAATAACATGTATGCCCCAATGTTCGAATGGCTCTGAAATAGTAACAGGTTGTAGCGTTCCCACTGCTTTTGATAATTTTCCACCACTTCTCTGACATACATCACATTTTCTTGCATAGGCATGGGCATATTTAAACAAAGTTAGCGAGTAATATCCAGCTTTGAGTATCTTATGAGTTGTGGTATCCCCAGAATAATGTCCTCCTGCTGGTCCGTCATGTAATTCTTTGACTATCTTGGAGGAATCCTCTCTTTCCAGACATCTGAGAAAAACTCCATCATAATTTTTTCTGAAGAGCACTCCATCCATTATTTGAAAGGAGGTTGAATTCAAACGAAGTGCCATTCTCTTCTTGGAGTTCCAATGCTCCAGTAGATATCCTTGTTGAAGATAGTACACCAGATCTCTGTACCAAGATTCAGGAGCAATAAATATAGGACATACATCAATCAAGTTCACTCCAGCTTCATTCTCCCAATCAAAATCTTTGTCAGTGTGATTTCTGCTATTAACTTGCACAACCCTTGACCTTTGATGATGGTAGTTGGTTTGAATTCTAAGGCATACTCCTGTAGGGCAGTCACCCAATTCCCTCTTCGCTCACCTAATTCTTTTTGCACAAAAAAGAGACCTAACAGCCGGGTGAGGAACTACAACTTTTGTTCTATTTTTTTAAATATAGGGTTTGGATTGTTTTGATTCCTTGAAAACTACATATGCTTGTTTTTCCATGATTGGGTAATTCAATTCATCCCCTTGTAATCCACTGTTCATGAATGATATTGGGTATTCGTCTCCCAATTCTCCTTTCTGTGTAAGCACTGTTGCGAGAGAGTTGCCTGAAGCAAAGGTATATAAAATAAAGTCATTTTCAAAGTCTGGACTCATTAAAGAAGGTGCATGAGCTATTGCTATTTTGATATCTTTAAAGGCAGCTTTCTCAATGTCATTTCACTTGAACTGTACACTTTGCTTCACCATTTGCTGCAGAGGTTTCACAATTTGAGAAAAATCGGGGACAAACCTCCGACCAAATTGTGTTGTGCCCATAAATGATTGCATAGCTTTCCTATTATGGGGCATGGGAATTTGAGTTATAGCCTCAACTCTCTCTTGATCTATTGAGATTCCCTTCTTTGAGATGATGTTTCCCAACAATTTTCCTTCAAGAACTGCAAAGAGGCCCTTCTTTGGGTTCAGAGATATACCATATTTTCTACAGTGGTAAAAAATCTATTTCAAGTGAAAAACATGGTCTTCTCTTCTCTTGGAGAAAACTATTACATCATCTAAGTATACTACTACACAGTGGCCACTTAAACCTTTGAATGCAACGTCCATGGCCCTCTTAAATGTGGCTTCGGCATTCATGAGGCCAAAAGGAATTATTTTATAAGCGAATGTTCCCCACTTTGTACGAAATGTTGTCTTTAATCGGTCTTGTTCGAACACTAATACTTGATTATACCCTGAAAATCCATCTAATAGGGAGAACATTTATGAGCCTACAACCATTTGTAAAATCTGTTCCATTGGTGGAACATGATAGTTATCTTTAGCCGATGCTCTATTTAAGTTTATGAAGTAACACACAACCTTATCTCTCCTGACTTTTTTCTCACTGGGACTAGGTTGGCCACCCACTCGGAATGTCGAACCTTGAAGATGATCTTTGCATCCAGTAACTTCTTTACTTCGTTATGGATCAGAGGTTCTAACTTCGGGGGCATCTTTCTAAGTTATTGCTGAAACGGTTTTGCTCCTGTTTTGATGGGAATCACATGCTGGATGATGTGAGTGTCATAAGTTTTCAAATCTTCATACGTCCAAGCGAAGATGTCTTTATATTGCCGAAACAATTTGATGAACTTATATCTTTCTCCAGGTGAGCAACATTTTCCCAAATTGACTTATTTGGGTTCATCTTCTGATCCCAGATTTACCAACTCAGATTGCATTGATGAACTGTTCTTCTTCACATTGGCAGGTTTCCAAAACTTATTATGTAAATCAAACATCCCTTCGAGGGCTCTTACTGCTTTAGGCATGAAATTTCTCTTACCCGCATCTTCATTTTGTAAACCTGACAAATGTTCTTCTTCATCAATTATTGTTTCTTTAAAATATTCTTCATTCGTCAAGAAATTGATAATCTGCTCATCACCATCGAATACCCTCAGATTTGTAACATTCTCAAGTACCGATGGCCTGAAAATCAATTCAATAAAACACTTGTTATTAGTTGGTACTAATCTAGATGCAGAAGTAGCTAATAAATAAGCTGTAGTGTTTTGCAATCTAGGTACTGCATTTATATTGAAAGCATTGAAGTGCATAATCAAATTCCATACCTCAGACTAGTACCCTTTCAGATGTGGAGATAAACAATGAATGGTGTTTCTTACTTGTCTAACAACTATCTTAGAATCCCCAAATTTTTTTAAATTTCTAACATTAAGTTCAATAGATTTCTCCAGGACCATGGCTAGAGCTTCATACTCAACAATGTTATTTGTGCACTCGAACTCTAGTCTACAAGAGAGAAAGTGTTTATTCTTATTTGGATCAACTAAGATGCAACCTTCCCCTGATCCCTCTTGGGTATTAGAACCAGCAAAATACAGAGACCAGAATCTATCTTCTAACTCTAACTGGTTAGTATCATCTCCTATGTTAGTCACTAAGTTTACTATATTACAATCCATATCATCAGCCCATGAGAATTGAAGGAGATCAGACTGTGTGTTTGATTCACAATTGGCTTCTTCAGCTTGGTAGTTTCCTGGTTCAAGCTCCAGAAGGTAATTTCCCAAAACTGAAGATGAGAAGTTCACAGGTTCATTCTTCCCTTCTAACTGAGTTACATTATACTTCATATGTGGTTCCCTTAGTATTTTAATTTGGTTTTGACTATTGTTGTATGTCAACCACATGTGAGACCAGTCAGTTGCAAAGTAACCATTTAGTTTCGTTGACCAGTCCATAATTAAAATTAATCCATATGCTTCTGGTATATCCACTACCATAATATCTATAAACTAACAAACTCTGGGATCTACAGACAAACGAATCAAAACATCTTTCATTTCCCCTATGACTTTAACTGCAAATAGGTCTAGTTGAATTATTCGAGATGGAGATGGTATGGGTTGACCATTAATACTTTTACATATTGAAAGTGGCATGACATTTGATGAAGCCTCATATTCTACCAAACAATTATGTAAATTATGAATACAAATTTCAAATGACAGCAGAAAAGGTAAAGTATGAGATTTAGATTTTCCTCCAATGCTTGCTTCATTTACTTCATCATCAGATTCCATAGCTTCTGGGATACTGCTAGGCCGTGGATCAAAAGCTTACATAAGTTTCCTCCTTTGCTAAGGCAAATTACATAGTTCAAATAGAGAGATATTTTCCTTTTTCATATTAATATCTTATATGATAACATACCCCATGCCCTGTTCTTTAGTAGTCTCTGTTTTATTTGCCAAAGTTCCCACAGGTTTATTAATGGTTGTCTTCATTGGCTTATTAACTGCTGGGATTGTCTCTTTTATATTTACTAGATTAGGTTTAGGTGTTGTTTAAGTAGTACTAAGAATCTTCTTCACTTATTCTTTCAACTTCTTTATTTTAGGCATTAATGAACTTTCATCCACTACTGGCCCTTTACTTCTAGTTGTGACATTAACTAATGACATTTGAATTTCCTCAGTAGGTTCATCTTCACTTAGCCCCAAAGTAGGTGCCCAATCCCATAATACCATAGTGGTTTCTTCGTTTGTTTGTTCTGGCTCATTAATTTGGGCTTGCTCTTCTTCAGGATCTGCCAGTTGGGTATCTAACAATTGATTCATAACCATAGTCATCTAATTAATCCATTGTGGACAACCCTTTTCAGAATGAGGTTCTTGGTGAAAAGTACAGAAATGGTCCATGCCTACTTCATTAAAATTTAAAACAGAAGAATTATGCACAGGTGGCTGGGATTGTCCACTGTCTTCCTTTTTTTTGTAATAAGGATTGAATGGATTTCTATAAGAACTAGTTCCCTTATCCTTTTCCATGTCTACTATTTTGTTTGACAACTTTTGCACCATTTTCACCACATTTTCTAGCTCATTAAAGTGTTCTTATTTGGGCCTAGTTAACACCAAAGGCATTTTGCTTGTGGTATGTTTCAATTTAGGTTCTGAAGTATGCTTTTCTATACTATCTAGATCTGCCTCTACTTTCTTGGCCTCTTCAGTCTTCTACCAATGTAGCTTTAACAACCCTTTTTACAAACATTGTTATTGGTGGATCAAGTATTGTAGTATAGTATTCTATTAGCGACTCATTAGCTGGTTTTGTTGTAGCACTGAAGTTATTCAGTAAAGTGGTGAATATTTGATTAAAGTCTTAGACCTTTTCTTTATTATCCATCCTAATAGATAGCAATTATTTCATGCGAGTGGCTACAGTTTTCTGGTTTCCAAATTTACCTAAGAATGCCTTTTCAAAACCATCCCAATTTACTATCGAATTAGCTTGCAAACTAAAGTACCATGAAGATGTTTTGGGTTCAAAAGTATATTTAAAAAGTATGCAAACAACATCTTCATGTTGAACATTTAAGAGATTCAAAGCCAGATAAAAACTCTTTAAGTGATCTTCTGCAGAAACACCTTTCCCAGGATCAAATTTTGGTAAAACCTTTTCTGGGTTCTTAGGAAAATCATGCAATGGAGAAACCATGTTGAGTGGCGTTCTTTATCTCCATGCAGGTTTATTAACAACAACCATGATTCGAGTTGGAGACTGTGGTGGAGATTGACTGAAAACATAAATTGCAGGGTATTTTGGATCTAATTGATCCAGAGGCTGAACAATTTCTTTTATGGATATATCTACCAGTCCTTCTAAATTTTCTACAAGAATTGAATCCTTCGTGTATGAAGCTAATTTATTGGAAGCTTTCCTTCTAGATAAAGAAGGAATAACTTTTATCCCCCCAAGTTTCTTGATGTATGATCTAGTATGTCTCCTAAACTGATCTACTTCCTCAAATGGGACAACATACAAACTTTCTGATTCTTCTTCTCCAGAACCTATTTTTTCTTGTTCTTGTTCTTTAAATTTAGGGAAAAAATCTCCAGGAAAAATATTTTATGATGTTGTTCCAATGTAGTCTTCTCTGAAGAACGAATTTCCTCTACCAACCATGCACTGGTAGCCCTCCTTCTAGCGCCAAATCTATTGATGCCTCGAAAAATCCTAGGTACCAAGCAACCCAGAGTGAATACTCTTCTTCAAGCAAAAATTATTCCAACAATCATCCTCTTCTTCGGATGGGATCTCAACTCTATGAGGCTCTCATTATACACAAGATCCATTGAATAATGATAATATCCAAACTACAGATTCAAGGGTCATTCCATCAATTCGTCCACTTCGGGAAAACGACCATAACATGAATTCTGATAATTTCATCTTCAAATACATGATCGTATCCCTCAAACAATTGCGAATTTTTGAAATCTTTTTGTAAGTAAGCTAATCAGCCCATTTGGGAAGTGGTTTTCAACCATTTTGTCCGATTCCTCATGGATGGATCATAATGTCTCCATGAAAAATGTCTCCTGAAAAGTGATGAAAATGGTGCATACTGGCCCTTCTCTTTAATTCACCCTTTCATGTATTGAATTTGGGAGCACCTTCAAGTCGGACTTTCAGCTAGATGAATATTAATGTCATGGCTCTAATCTCTTTGCTCAATACTTCAAGATCACATAGGCTTTAGCTTGCTTGGGAAAAAATAAGCTCGTTCATGCCCTTGCTCTGATACCATGTTAGTGATTGAGAAAAATATGAAGATAATTGAACTTTAAAACTTTAATCCACAATTGCAGTGCAGATAGATCTCATCAATAATCTAAAGACATAAATAAATCAAACCATAGAACACAGGATATACCCTTGGAAAACCCTCCACTGATTCGAAGGATAAAAAACCTAGCAAACAATCTTAGAGTATGATTGATAAGTGGCAGAGAATGATTACAACACAATAGCAGATTGCTTTCACCAAGAGCACTAGAGAGTGGATATCAAATGGAACAACGTATCTAACTTGCTAAGTGCATAGCACTTTAATAACAAGTCAAATTAGGTTATACAACAAAAATAGAATGGTTGCATGCACCAGTAACTTATTAACACTTATAACAATGATACATATTCAATCATGCACCCCCCATTGACCTGGTGCCAAGCTGACACTCCATAATTATCTCCCACTAGGAGATACGTGCCCACACTTAATTAACTAACTCTAACTGAGTTGTTAACTGAGTGTATTGAATTGAACTGCATGCAACTGAGTGTAGCTGCATACAATGGAGCGTAATTGAACATAACTGAACAGAACTGAATGTAATTGAACACAATTGAATGTAATTGAACAAAACTGAATGTAACTGAACATAACTAGTGCTTCTCCATCAATGTCATCTTCAACATCCACTTGCATAACTTAAGGAGTTGATTCCTTAATTAACTGAACTTGTTTACCATAACTAATACTCAACGGATGTCTTATCAATTCGAGTTCACTTGGTGGCAACATGGGCAATTTGAATTCTCTCTCCAACTATGTGCTTATATTAATTATCTCTACATGGTCCATGTGTGTTTTCATAAATTCTATATCATATAATACTCATAAGATTGTTTCCGAACCTATGATCATATGTATTACCCTGGGTCATATAGTCACATGCTAAAGTAAATCACTCTAGGGGTAGCTAATCCCCAAAGGAGACTTGTAGCACCTGTTGACCATCACCAGCCATACATCACATAGTATATCCTCGAGACTTAATACAACATAAGTCACATGAACTTAATACACCATAAGTTCTAGACTTGACACAACAAGTCTCAGGCCTTAACATAAGGTCATGATATTAACCATAAGATCCTAGTATAATCATATCTCATGAATAGGACTTGATCAAGGTCCTAGCTTGATACAACACAAGCTCTTTAACTTAACATAATAAGTTATTAAACTTAATACAACTTAAGTTCCGGACTTGACAGAACAAGTCTCATGGAGAGGATATGAATCTAATTACAACATAGATTCCAGACTTGATTGCAACATAAGTCTCATCGGAATGACTTCCGAAGCTGTACTCTCAACAAATAAAACTTCCCTAATGAAACTCGTTTACTCCTTGCTAACTATCATAGCCACCAACAATCAAATCCTCCTAGCTAAAGCATTTGTTAGGATTTTAAAGGAGACATTCACTAGGATGATTATATGCCACATGCCCACCAAATATCTTTTAACACCTTTAGGAATGAGTTTTATGAGGCCAACATTAACCCCCCCAACCCTTGATAGCCTCTTTACACATTTTCAAGTAGGGCCCACCAAGTGTCATAAATGTTTATTAAATTTAATTGGAAAACCATTAAGAACTAGGGATTTCTCATCCTTGAGTTCATGGTTGAGTCCAATTCATACATATTGAGGTCTTATGAGACATAATCCCTCTCTAAGTTTCTTAACTTCAAAGCAAAAACTTGATGGATAATCCCCATGGCAAGATCCCGCAATGGCTCAAACCCTACAAACGTGAATTTTAATGAAAACGATCTCCAAATATATGTTAATTTCTATATCCTAGACATTAAGGCTACCACTAAGGATTTGTAAGGCTAAGATCAACTCATATTTGTTTGCAACTTTAGTGTTGGAAATAGAATTTGATAAGTGCATCGCCATATGCTCCTTAATCATTACCCCTTTGGCCTTTTTTTTCCAAACATATTTGTATTCATATAGTTGAACCAAAATACAATCTTAAGTTGTTTCTTCGAGTAAAAATTAACCTGTAGTCTAAACCTCACTACACCTACTATAATCACTTGGATTGATCTACTCATATGAGCACATTCTTTCCAAACAGTTCCTAATATCAAAGTTTGGGCCTACAAGGGCAAGCATTTATAGATATTAAAAAGATCATATAAGTACCAAAATAAAGTTCTCAATAAGACTAACATATTACAAAGCATATATGCAAAACTAACTTAAAAGTCATGTAACACATATTGGTTGATTCTTGGGACCTGCCCTACTTTAAAATCTACAACATAAATTGAGTCTCCAGTAGAAGCAAACCACCATCCTTTGACAACTTGTCCATGACCTAGTTATATTCCCTATAGATATCAGTTGTTGGAATTGACTTGCTATCTCCTTTAACTATATAACTAAAAAGAGAAGATAAATATTATGAAGTATAAGATCGTCATTCATCCACTTAATAACAAGACTAGAATCACAAAAAAAAAAATTGAAAATTAAGTATACCTATGTTCCATGCCCATTTTCAAAATACCACAAATTTTCCATAATTATTCGTACCAAAATCCTTACCCCTTTGGCCTTATATTCTTCAAAGCCCATGTTTGTGATTCCAACACACTATGCTCCTACTTAGACAAAAAGGTCCACCTCCAAGCTTTATCACAAGACCTTAAGGTGATTCCAGACTTATTTTCAATGGTCTTGCTAAGTCTTGTTTCCATCATACCTCACCCGCTTAGAAGTTTCACAATATGAAAAAGGTTGTGTCCCCCAACATCTCAAATGAGGGTGAGGGCCACAAACCAAACCCTTTCCACCGCATTTTGATCATTTTCACACTCAAGCAAAGATGATACATTGTAGACATATGGTTCTCCACATATCAACGAAAATATTTAAATGTTGAAAAAAATACTTTCCACCTACCACTTACTTAGGAAAGAAATGTACATACCTTCCTTGGTATGTTTGCTAGGAATCTATAGCCTTATTTATAGAATTATTTAATCTTAGAACTCTATGATCTTATCTTTTAAAAGGAAACCCAAAACAAAGCTATAAAGTAAATACATAAATTTTTAATCATAGAACTCTATAATCTTATCTTTTAAAAGAAATCCTAAAACAAAGTTACAAAGTAAATAGTCATAGCGTGAAGCTTAAGAAAGTTATGACTTACAGATGTCATTGTCTCCAACCATGTAGAAGAATGTATTAGTTATTAGTCGTACTTAGCTGGTAGGAAAGTGATTTGGGGTTTATTTATTTAGTTTTATAGTTTTTTTTAAACTAAAACAGAGGATAGATTAAAAGAACCGACAAAACAGCTGCCGGGTGCTTTAACAAGCCAGTACAGAGATTCATACTTCCAGATCTACAGAATGAGCAGGAGAGGCTCGACGGTCTTATTGTAGTTATTTAGCATAGTAGTAGCAGAGAAAGGGGTAGGAACAGGTCGCCATTTCTTCATTTCAAGTCCAGTTTTTCCACAGCCTCTTCCAGAGCAACGAGACGCCTGCCGAAGTCGCCATGGACGTTAGCATCATCTTTAAAACCTGCTCGCATTTCAGCTTTGAGACTCTTCATCTTCCCAGCGTTACCAGCTTGATCTTCCCTTAACTTCTTAGATCGGCGTTCAGCAAGTCCCAGGCTTTATTCGCAGCCTTATTGGAATCGTCCATCGACTTCTCTAGTCCAGACATTCGACCACGGATTCTTCCCAGGGATGATTCAACTTCTTGGAGTCTCGCCTCCACAGACAGACCTGATGAGGATGAGCTCGAAGCCATAGCGAGACACACAGCAGGAGCACACTACCGAACCGAGAAACCTTCAGCGCGATTACAGCTAGGGGAGCAGAGATAGAGCACTTTAGAGCAGAGGAGGAGGGAAATAAAAGGAGCTCTGAGGGCGGTTCAGTCTTAGACAACTTGAGAGCAAAATCGAAGGACATGGATTTCTTCTGCAAAGCCAGACGCAAATCTAGGGACAACAGAGATCTGTCAGTCGAATGAGGACGAATGTTCCAGCTACGGAACGTCCCATCTTGATTCAGTGCTATCTATGTGCAGGATACCTCTGCATAAACAAGCTCCTTCATTCGCTGCTTTATCTGCCTTAGAGTTCAGCTTTCTAAGTATGTGATAGAAACTAATTGAGTTGAAGTCATCACAAAGGGACCTGATTCGTTTCATAATTTGGGCTAAATGCATATTGGAGGGTCGCTTTTTATTGGAGATGGCTTGGATTAGAAGCCGAGAGTCCCCGAATACCAGGAGCCTTTCAATACCTTTGGTCTTCGCGATCCTCAATCCTTGATAGAGCCCGCATAACTCAGCCTTGTTATTAGTCCCATTACCTAGACCCCAGGCATAGCAGCTGATCAAGTTGTCATTTGCATCAGTAATAACTCCTCCACAACCGGAAAGACCCGGATTCCCCTTTGCTGCGCCGTCAAAGAAGAGACAGGGAGTAGTCTTTGCCAGTTTCCAACTGTTGAAGGCGTTCTCATCTAGTCTGATTTCCTAGTTGGCTAAGGGCACTTTTGAGGGAGATCTAAAGTGATGATTATGGACAAACTGGTCAAGCCAATGAGATTCTCCGGGCCTGAGAGGTGCGTTGTTAGCTAGAGTGGAGTTCTGTTCCAGAGCTTCCCCCACTATTGCTCTGGCTTGAGCTGCTACTCTGGAAGGGGGACTTTCCTTCCCCCTGAAGATTCGACTATTCCTTTCTGTCCAAATTTTCCAACAAGTGGCTTTAAGGGTCCAATTCCAGGCTGCTTGAAGGAGGGGTTTTTTTGACAGCAGGAAGGGGGAAATTTTCCCCTAGCTTGAAAGAAGATCTTGGGAAGAGGGAGGGAGAATTATGCCCGGACTAATCCTCAAGGCCTGGGCCCATACTTCTTTAGAGAAATTACAATCAGCGATGAGGTGATCCGTTGTTTCAGTCTCCATTTTGCACAGTGAACATCTAGAGGGACCTTCCATCCCTCGTTTCTTAAGATTCTCTCCAGTAAGGATACTATTGTGGGCCATGGTCCAGCAGAACATGTCTATTTTGGGAATGAAGCAGTTTTCCCACAGGAGTTTCCAGATTGCAGGGTTAGGAGCAGCACCAGGGGTAGACTGAAATTTCTTATATCCTTCAGCAGAGGAATAGGTTCCTGAGTTACTTCCCCATCCTCTTTTGTCTCGAGTTCCTTCCTTGACGGGTGATTTACCTTGGAGAAGGACTAAGAGCAGATCCGATTCGGCAGCAAGTTCTGGGGGGGGGATGCCTAAGTCCCAGCCTATCCACATGTTGTCTTCCCAACGAGACAAGTCTGAGAGCAAGGTGATGCCATTGTTTAACAACCAGTTTCTAATTTGCTCCACTTCCCTACAAGATCCAAGAGGGGAATCTCCCAGGATAGAGTCTTCCCATACTCTAATGGTTTTACCATCACCCGGGATCCAGTAAAGGTTGCTTCGGAAAGGTTCCAGAACTTTAAGGCACATCTTGTAAATTGGGGATCCATTTCTTCTTGGGGGAGGTATATCCAAGCATCTTTTTCTTGGACCAGGGAAGTATTTCTTTCTTAAGGATTTCTTGCTCCAACTGTCTTTTCCAGTGACAATCTGCCAGAGAAGTTTGGCACCAAGGGCCAGATTTTGGGAGGCGAGACTTCTAACTTGCAGCCCTCCTTCAGAGCGAGGTTTTTGTATCTTTTTCCAGCTGATCAAATGGAATTTCTTCTCATTCCCCTTGCCTCCTTCCCACAGGAATTTTCGAAGCATACTTTCCATTTTAAGAATGACCAGAGCAGGAGCTAGCATGATGGAGGATTGGTAAATGGGCATGCTATTAAGGACAGCTTTTAAAAGGATGGTTTTACCTGCGGTATTGAGCCAATTTGAGCCCCAATTTTGAATTTTAGATTTGATTTTATCTATAATGTTATCCCAGAATGCTGACTTGGGCTTGTGTTTGCAGATGGGGATGCCAAGGTAAGGGAAGGAGTCCCAGTTAGCTGTGCCATCCATTTCAAGAATTCTGGTTATACCCCTGAGCTCTATTGCTGAACAGTTCCAGCAGTATATCTTGCTTTTATGGAGGTTAATTTGGCTTCCAGACACCATCTTGTAGATTTCCAATTCAGTCTTAAAATTTTCGGCAGAATGAGAGCTCGCTCCTCCTAATAACAGTGTATCATCTGCAAATTGAGCATGATTTATGCTCTTGACACCTTGCACTATTCAGAGACCAGGTAGAGTTTGGGACTCCTGGCAGAGATTGAGCTGAAAGCTGAGAACAGAGGCTTGAATGGCGTATAGAAGAGGGGACAGTGGGCAGCCTTGCCTGAGACCTCTAGTTGCTTTGAAGAAGCCCGAAGGTCGGCCATTTACTAGAGGGCTAATCCAAGGAGTGTCTACACAACCTTTTATCCAGTCTATAATAGCGGAGGAGAAGCCAAATTTGGCCATAACAGTAAACAGAAACTCATGCTTGACACGATCAAAGGCATTTGCTAAGTCAAGTTTGATGATCATACCTTTCTCCTT
>LPNX010461407.1:1036196-1059488 GCA_001517045.1 Pseudotsuga menziesii
GCGTTGGAGTCTTTGAGAGGACTAGCTGGATCAGCAGGGGAGGCTCCCCTTGGGAGAGAGATTTCCCCCATTTCTAATGGTTCTTCAATATGGGACGCATCCTCTTTACCTTTATGTGGATCTTTGGACTGATTTTCTGCAGGTTCGCTTGGTTTGCCTGGATCTTCTTCCTGAATGACGATTGGGGTTGATTTGATGGCTTCCTGGAAGGAAGAGCTCGATGGCAGATTTTGCATGTTACTTCCTGACTTTTTTTCATGATGTTTGTTGCCAGTTTTGCCCTTTTTTACTTTTTGCCAGCCTTCCTCTTCCTCGTGGACTTGGATTTGGGGACAGTTTCTCTGGAAATGGCCGTGTTCGTGACAATGCCGGCATTTGAACGGGAGCTGCTCGTAATCCAGTTTTTGGTAATGATGCCAGTCCCCTACTTTCAGTTTTACTGCTTCCGGTAGCCCAGCTTCTAGGTCAACCTCCACACAAATCCTGGCGCATGAGTGCTGTCCTTTGTTCTCCACTTTGTCTATGTATTTCCCAAGGGAATTCCCCACTTTTTCAAGGGTTTGAGTATTCCAGCAGTGTACGGGAAGATTTAGGAGCCTAACCCATACTGGCACTTCCTTTGGGACATCTACTTCAGCATTGAAGTCCGGGGTCCATTTGTTGAGATACAATCCTTGGGTCCCATGAAGTACGGGCCATTTCTAAAGATGAGATCTCGATCTTCTTTGGAAATGAACTCAAAGATGAAGAATCCTCTTCCAACAGGATAGCAGGTTACACTGTTCTTGAGCTGAGGTCGCCAGTTCCTTTGGATCCAGTCGTCAGTGGTTTTCGAAGAGGGCCAGAGCCCCATGAACTGCCCGACCAAGCCTCGTTCAGCAAGGGCTAGGGCGATCTTGATGGGCTGCTCGGTAGGGAGATCAATTTCTGGGACAACATCCAGCTTCTTGATAAATTTTGGAATGGAAGGGGCAGCAGGTTTGAGACCTGGAGCAGAGAGCAGGCACCTGAAGGCTTCCTCCGCTGAGAGAGGCGAGGAAGAAGAGAGCCCTCCCCCAGGCGAAGCCATGGGGGCGGCCAGTGAGCTAGAAACCCTAGGCTGCTGAAGCACGCAGACTCAGAGCGAACTAGGGCGAGCTAGCCAGCGGCAATCCTACAACGCAATTCCATTTATTTATTTTTATAGTTATTAATTTAAAAAACATGAATTAATCATATCAATATTTTTTTCTCTAAATATATTAGATCTTAACATCTTATTAAAAGTTTTAATCATATTGTTTATTTGACTATACAGTTATACAAAGCTTTTCTAGAATTTAGTCATACAACAATTGATTTTTACAAAATTTGTTATGATTATTTAGATATTTTAGTAATATTAACTATAAGATTAAAACATTTATGGGTTTCTTTCCTCAAAAACATTTATTGGTTATGAATCAGTTCATAAAAGTTTATAAAAAAATCCATCTAGACTAGTTTTAGATTAATAAAAATCTTGAATCTATCTTTGTAATGACATCTTTGTTATCTTCCCAAATTTCTAATGTATTTTCATCCCTCTTTAATGTCTTCATCAAACTATTTCTTTTCCATTTTTCAATATTCTAAGGTTTTTTTTTTTCAAATATAGAAAATGTTATATTACTGCCAATCAAATACTTGGTCTCATCTCAAGTGACATTAATGTGGACTTACCTTTTTTTGATTGAAATCTTTGCTTGAGAGTTAGGCACCACAAATTTTATGAGATGTTAATATTTATATGTGAAGTAATGCTACCTTAATTTTATAACCATGTCATTTCATAACATTTTTTACCTGTGTTACTTAAAATTTAGTAATATTAATAATAATATGGTATTTGGTTGTAATCTGAATAAACAATGAGAACTCAAAATTAACATTAATATGATATTTGGTTGTAAACTCAACAAACTATGAGAACTCAAAATTAACATTAGTTAATTCATATAATCATAAGAGTGTTTTTTCATTACTGTATATGCATCTTTTTCATTCAAAGTGCATTGGATATCATATCTTTTTCATCTGAAATGTATTGGATATCATGGATTATTTGTTGCACTCTAAAAATGCCATTAGAGAATGAATGAATATAAACACGAATGGAAATTTGAACATTGCAAATTCATCAAAATAAATCAAAGAGGGACTATTAACTTGTATGATGAGAACGAGCATGAGGAGCAATGTGTCTATATAAAATAAATAAAGAACCTCACTTAACAATCACATACTTTTCTTTTTAAGCAACACGTATGTATTGGGGTTGGGCATCTGGTTACTTATGTGGTAACATAACATATTGAGACGACAGACTTATTGTTCTACTTGTGTTGCTAATTGTGACAATTTTTGAGTTTTATATGACATTGATTGCATGTTTTTTTTATTGACATCCTATGCTTCAACAACCAAGGCAATGCATCTAGCCAATGATGCCACAAATACCATATCAATTATATATTACACAATTAGCCACAAAGAAACATCATCAGATACTACTCAACCCTTAAATGATATTCAATAGCTAAAAGAAGAAGGCCACCCATTGGCTATCACTAATGAATTTTGCATTCTTTGACTACTTATGTAGGGACATAACATATTTGGAAACAACCTTATCATATGCTTGCATTGCTAGTGGTGGCAACTTGCGAGTTTAAGATGGTGTTGATTACATGTTCTAGCAACCAAGGCAATGCATCCAACCAAGGATGCACCGACTACCATACCAATTCTATATTTCACACTATATCACAATGAAACATCATGAGATACTACCCAAACCTTAAATGGGATTCAATATATTAAGGAAGAATGCCACTCCTCAACTATCACTAATGGATTCTATGAATGTAGATTAGAATATAATTGGCCCAATAAAACAATAATCATTCCCATTTTTTCTTGCACATCATGTTCTTGCACTCTATTTCCTTTTTTCTCACTCTATACCTCATCAACAACAAAGAAAAACAATATAATTCCTTAATTCCCTTGCATGCCATTGTTCCAAGGAATGACATTGAAGGAGTATACCTATGGTTGCTAATCTTTATCCACAAAAAATGTTTTCCCCACATTCATCGTATTCTTTCTCATGCCAAGAGGGAAAGGGATTTAAGTGCATCAAGTTGAGCTATTCTTCAAAAAATAGACTTTAAGGGTGAATAACTCTCTCAATTAGTACAATAGCTACGACAATATTAACATAAATATTTGAGTTCCATGTGCCATGCATTCACAGAGAGTTACTACAAGAATTTGATATGATTCAACTTGATTATGTTTAAATTAAGACTAGATTGTGCCACATAAATCTTAGTTGAATTTTATGCACGATTGAAGCGGGGCAATAGGTTATGCCATGCATCACTTGGTTGTAGAGGACATGACAATTATTAATGTAAGTAAGAAACCATGATTTTTTATGCAGGGAACCTTGACATTTGGAAGGGGATTCGAGCATTAGAATTTGGGTGAGTTATGTATAAGCTTGTTTTACTCTTTACTCTAATTAATGTGTTTTTTCTTCCAAGGAAAAAAATCATGTTTGGTTTGGTCTAATTAATGTGTTATTTTCAAGGATGCAAATTTCATTATTATTATGAGACTATTATCTAGATACCAACATCTGCAAAAGTAAATGTCTATATAAGTAAATATAAGAGTGTTGTTGATTTATGTTTGATTATTGTTCCCTGTTCTATATTAATAACATGTGTGTTTTTTATATTAATAGAAATATCCATTTTAGAACTGGATTTAGAGTGGCTTTGTTGTCTTATTTTATGGTAAAATCAACTGAAAATTCTATCCTCTATCATGTATTCTTCAAGATAGGCATACCATACCTATGCATTGTCTATCCACATGTTGTGTGTTTATTTGCTAAAAATATGTATTGGGTATAGTCTCCAGCTTTGAAATTTTCGTATAGAACATTCTACACTTATGTAGTTCATAGTCTTGTTGATAGTAAGTGCAAGTGGCTAGGATCCAAAGAAAGAAGCTAGAGTAATTATTTATTTCCTTAGGTAGCTGCTTGCTTGAGTTAGACTAGATTCTTTCAACCTTAGTGATACCCCCTTGACATTCTTATGCTTTGTTCTAAACCTATATTCATTGTCTCACAAAGGATAAATGAAGAAAATAACTTTAAGTAGTAGTGGGATCCTTAATCCAAGGATGATAAGTAACTAATGACTAAACCCATTCATGAACAAATGCATCAACTACACTTTTCTACTTCTTTTAATCTGACACTTAAAACAATTTTGAAATAAAATATTAATTTCTTTTTCCACACATTTAATTATTTTTATCATGTTTAATATAAAAAAATCATCATTATATAGGATTTATTTTTATTATTGTTAAATTAATATTAACAATCATAAAATGACAAATTTATTTAAAACTATTGTACACAATTATTCTTAGGATTGCACATTCCTTCAAATAAAATTCTAAAGAGATTGGATTTCTATAATTTGAAATAGAATAGATTTGTATATTCATAAGATACTTTAAGATATGAATTGTGTCTAAGTTTGTTTTACTGTTTATTTCAATTAATATTCCAATTTCAAGGGTGTAATTCATAGGATTGCACATGCCTTCAAAGTTAATTCGAAAGAGATTAGAATAAATTTATATATTTTTAAGATACTTTTGAAATATGAATTGTGTCTAAGTTTGTTTTACTCTTGATATTTTATTTTTAAGGATGTAAATTTCATTACTTTTAAAAAACATTTATTTATATATTAATATTTAAAAATAAGATGTCTATATAAAATAAATATAAGAGTGCCATCAATTTATTATTTAATTATTACATTCCATATTGTTTAATATTTAAAAAAAATACATTCTAAAACTAGATTTAAAGTGACTTTACAATCTTATTTTATGGTAAAATTAACTAAAATCTCTACAATATATTCTTTAAGATAGTAAACCACACTACTTGTGTTTGGAATAATCTATCAATCCGACCATTTGCACTAATCAAACGACGAGGGCTCTATTTAAGCGGCGGCGGCGTTGCTCTACTAGACATCGAATTGGTGCAAATGGTCTGGTCGATAGGTTATCCCCTTGTGTTTTGTATGTCCATATGTTGTTTATTAGCAAGAAACATATAATAAACATAAACCTTTGCTTTTCAAAATTTTCATATATACCATGTTGCACTTGTTTCTTTCTTGAGGCAATCGTTTGCTTGAGATAGAACTCTGTGTTTGTTTAGTCTTAATGATGCCCCTTGACATTCGCTTGCTATGTTATGGACCTATATCCATCGTCTCGCAAAATATAAATGAGGGAAAGATGATAAGTAGCTAATGAATAAATACATAAATTTTATTCTTTATCTCTCCTTTTAAGATAAAATATTAATTTAAGTTTTCATATATTAATTTTTTTTATAATATTTAATATTAAGAATTCATTAGGGTTATAATCATTTTTTAAATTTACGACAAATTTATTTAAAACTACTCTACACAAAGAAAATTTGAAATAAAATGGATTTGTATATCTTCAATATATAAGTTATGTATAAGTTAGTTTTACTCTTTACTTTAATTAATGTGTTACTTAATATCTTATTTTGAAGGATGAAAATTTCATTATTGTTAGGAGATACTATTATCTAGATACCAAAGTCTACAAACTACGCACTCTAAGATAGGGTTATTGTTTTCGTTTGGGGCTTCGGCTTCTGCCCTCTGCCGCATTTATGGACTCTCCTCTAGTTTCCATGCTAGAGGAGGATGGTTCTTTTGATGCTCGCTATAAAAGGGCGATTTCTGATGCTATTGCAACCAACGCTAAACCAGACATTGACTCAGAAGCTAGGTTTGTCAAGCTTGCAACAACCCTTAAATTCACGCTCTCCTCCACCACTGCAAAAAACAAGATTGTGGTCGTCTCATAAAAGGGATTAATAAGGCACTTCACTAGCTTATGGTCGTCCCCAAAGGCAATTCAACTATGGTTAAACAAGAACAGAAGGCCATTAATCAAAGTTAAATTAGTCCAGAACTTCTGTGATAAGGGATTCTATGTTTTCCTGTTCGAGTTTAAGGAAGATAAATATATATTCCATAATGGGTCATATTTCATGGGCCCTAGGGGAATGTACATTAATTAGTGGAATGCTTCCTTTGACCTTGATAAAGACATACCTTTAGTTTTCCCCATTTGGGTCAAGCTTCCCCATCTTCCTCTGCATTGTTGGGGGGATGAGGATTTGAAGGCCATTGGAAACTCTTTGGGAAAGTATATATATAGAGCAGAACCAAAACCACCCCTCTTCTCTTGTGCTAGAATTTGTGTTAAGGTGGACATAGAAAGAAAAGAAAACACAGGATGCGGATGTCAATAAGGAGGAAGATTGGAACGTTGTCACTAAAAAGGCAAGGAAGCCCCCCCGAAGTTTATTTTTCCTGCTTATTCTCTGGATAAACAAGGTCTCTCTAAAAATAGGTTTCAAGTTTTAGCTAATTAAGATCTTGACTTGGGTAAAGAAGGTGAGATAAGGGAGGAAATGTCAGAAGGAGTGGCAAAAGAGCAGCCTGTGATAATGGAAATAGGCCAAGAAGAAAACTATATATCATTTCTTCCATAGCATTGTGTCTTTGAATTCAAATCTAAATCCTCGAGGTCGATCATTAGATCCAAATCCAAGTCTTCACAAGAAGAAATGTTAGAGTACAGAGAAGAAGAAAAAGATATCCCAGGTAGGAAGGGAATGTCACGTCCCCACCCTTCTACTAGCGAGAGGATGTGACATTACTGCTAAAGAATCCGGGAAACTAGCCCCATAAATGTAAAATAAAATGCATTGAACTCAAGATACACATATGCATAAAGAATTAAGATTCAACGGAATAAAATTACGTTTAATTCAAGCATTCAACACATTTTAACATGTACATCATAATTCACATAAACAATACAATTGCATTGGTAATTACACAAGAATACTTATCTTGGAATGAAACTCTCCGCAACCAGCTATGTCGCTGCAACATTCCACCCAACCATAGGCTAGTGTGCTCATCGATCTCTCAGCATCACTACCACCCCCCGAGCTGGGCATGATTCCCCAAGGAAAAGGAAACTAAGCAGGATCACACATAGCCAAAGATATGTCAAAACTCAGTCAAGCCAAAGCTATGTTTGGGTTTATTAGGCTGCCAAGGGGATGGAAAGGCTTGTTTTCTAAGCTAGTGAGCTCAACCATAGAGATATGGACACCTACACAAGATCTGACTTGGATTTTCCAACACATACAAACCCAACACAAGGGATCATCCCCTTCTCTGTTGTGCAGTCCCTCAGGCTATGCATTCCCTTCAAGTGCTATTCAGGATGTGCAGTAAGGAATAATCAGCCCTCAAGATCCCTCAGTGAGGTTCCTCATGCACTCGGTTTATCAAGCAATTTACCTCTTCCACTCCTAACTGGTTCAGACCCAAAGTAGGGTGCATAATAGTTTAGACCAAAACAAAAATGCCCATAACAACAAAAATGCATTTGCTGGCAATTTACAACACGTGGGAAACCAAAAACGAATTTCAAATGCGGAAAAATACTAGGGTGAGGAAAACGATTTCAGACCCATTTCATTACTCCACAGATGCAAAATCGACCTCTACAAAAACCCAACTCAGCAAATCAATTTTAGAAAATGGATATGAGGATTTCCAGGCAAAAACAACCTCTACCAAACCCAAAAACGTGAATATTCTTTGCCCACGAATTATGAGGACATTTATGGCATTACGGGAGCCAAAATGATTTCCATAAACTCCCAAAATGAAAATACTCCTTGCCCACTTGCTGAACAACACCAAAATGGATTTTCTGGGCATGCAAGATGAGGGAAATGAGAAAAAATGTGAAATATGAACACACAGGAAGATTCAGCTGCATGAAGGAAACCAATGTGAAGGAGAATGGTGAGGTAAAATGGAAAACGTGGATGTATGGCCAAATGGGCACGCATTTTGGGTGTTTTCTTGCCCCAAAAGGAAAAAACATTTTTCCCCAAAAATGGGTTTTCCCCAAATTCGAATTTCCTTCCCATACACTTCCCATCCCCATGCAATAACTACTTCAACCAGTTTCTCGTAGAATTAAATGATTGGGTGAATGAGACAAGAAAGGTAGTTGACTGTTTGATGGGTTCTCCCATTGACATTTGGCTTTTCCCCATTGGCCCCAAAGGTTAAATATTCTGTCACATGCCCCAAATTGCAAAAACATTTATGTTTTAAGAAACATTATGTTATATTTTTATTATAAAGTTTGTAATTAATGACCAAGTGGGGTCAAGGATAATTGAATGTAATTGCTGAATGTTTTATTAATTAATAAATGAAATATGAGACAACATCTTAAGGAGGCTATTAAATGAGTGTTTTACTCGTCACTTGGTGGAATAGGCTCGGTTGAGAGCAGATTAACACTTGGTAGCATCCTCAAACTACTTCTAGCTGTTGCAGGAGGCAACTTCCCTATTTTTGTGGTCATGTTCCCCAAGAAAGTGGAACAAGAGCAGGTGGCTCATTAAGTAAAAACTGACCCAAAAGACCTAGGCATGCTAATAAAACTTCCCATTTAGCTGGGGCTACTCATTCTTCACTTGTGAAAATTCTGAGTGAATTTAGTGCACAATAAAATTCGATGGAGGGGACTAGCAGAAGTTTTTTTGAGTGAAAAGTGATGAAGTTATTAACTAGTGCAGCTATTTTAAGCTGAGTTCAGATTGCTGCAAGCAAAACAGATTTACTGTTGAATACTCAGTAGAGTTGCAGAGGATTACTAAACTAGATCTCTCACCCAGTACTTCTACCAGGTGGACCAGAAGACAAGCTTGGGGGTCCTGAGATTTGCAGTTCAGCTATCTCCAGGAGTAGGTTGGGATGAACATGTTCCTTAAGTTGTTGTCTCCTCTTCTACATTTCCAGGTTCTACATGTTCTTTCTAATTTCTAGTTGCATATTTAGGATCAAGAAGGATTGAACTTAAGGAATAATGTGTTATGCTTTTGTTCTTCTTTTATTAGAATATTATTGAATGAAATCTTTTACTATGAAAAGATAGTCAAATTCTGGATTAGATATAGATTAGGATAAATGATTAGAAGAATTTCCAATTTTACTGATAGATAAAAAAATACCTAACTGTATCTTTCCACACCTTCTTAAAGGTATACTCTAGTACAGAAGGTTAGATTAAATTCTGATAGATAATCAAATGAAGTGTGCTTGAATGTGTTTATTTACCTTCTACATATTTCATAGGGTTAATCAAAAGTGAGTTTTCCTTTCTATTTCAGAAAATTTCCTTAGACAAAGTACATTATCATAAAAATAAACAAAACCGCCCCAAGAAAGATTTAATATATATATATATATATACACCAGTCTGTGCTCTTATTTACACAGTAAATAAATTATTTACTATAAGCCTATTATTATAAATATACATTTTAACTAAAAGACATTATAAAAACATAAAATAAATAACAGGAATAACTTCAGGGAACAGGGAACAGTAAAATGAGGCTAGTAATTACTTAGATAATTTCATTACTAATCTAAGTAAAAATTAAACTTTAAATACATTAGAATTAAATATTAAACTCTGTAAGGATTTAAAAGGTAATCAAAATTTTATAAAAACGCTAATTTGGAGAAACTGTCAATTATGATGTCACATCCCCGTCCCTCCGACCGACGAAGAGGACGCGACCACCATGGCGTTAACCATCCGAGCTAAGAGCCCCATGAACATATGCATGCACAAAATGACTGAAACAGAATGCTGAAAGGAAATACATTGAGTAAAACATGCACCAATGCAATTTTTTATCATGCACAACTATTGTTATTTATCTTGCACAGCGGAATTAATGTGCATTCACACAAGCATTCATTTAACATGTTCATCATTTTCATTAATAGAAATTATAGTTGCAGAAGTAAAATGCACAAGATCACTTATCTTATGAAGAGATCGGTCCGCAACCAACTACGTCGCTGCAACGTTCCACCCAACCATAGGCCAGCGTGCTCCTTAATCTCTCAGCAGCGCTGCCACCCCCGAGCTGGGCATGATTCTCCAAGGAATAAGGGAACTAGCAGATTGACACATAGCCAAGGATACGTAAAACATAGCCAAGCCAACACAGTTGGGTTTATCAGGCCATTAAGGGGATTGGGAAAGGCTCAATGCTAAGCTGGTGAACTCATTGCAGAGCTAAGAACACCTACACCAAAACTAGCCTGGCTTCTAAAACACCCACACACACCCAACACAAGGAATCAGTCCCTTCTCTGCTACACAGTCCCTCAGGCCCTGCATTCCCTTCCAGTGCTATTCAGGGGTTGTGGAGAAGAAAGCCAACCCTCTAGCTCTGTCTGGGTGGTTTCTAGCCACCATGTTTGTCAAGCAAAACTAAGCCCCCATCCTTGCTCCCTACATAGTCCAAAGACCAACCATTGCACTCAGGCAATCAATCAGCTGATACAGCTTAAGACAGGGAAGACAATTCCGGAGTCATTCTTGGCCCTATCGTGGCCAAAATGACTCTCAAGCGAATTTACAACAGTCCCCAAAATATAAAGACGACCACGGCAAACACAGCCAACCATGTGGGGAAAATCAGCGACCCAATCTGAACAGGGAAGTCACCATGGAACTTACACAGTCCGAAAATGGAAAGACAACCAAGTTCCCGGCATGGGGAAGACCACAGCCCCGAAGCTTATTAGTGAGCGCAAATCACAACAGGGGAAAACAACGGCTCCCCCTTGGGCAACGAAGTCACCGGTAATACATACATAAACCACGCGGAGGAAGAGAAAAATACCGACTTCCAAACTGAGCGTGAAATGGGCGGACTCCTGCACGTGAACGTAATGAGCAGACAACGGTACCTGCGTGAGGACAAATAGCTCCCATCTTGTGCGTGGAGGAACAGACAATGGAGAGGACGCGGATTGGAGTGCACCAATGTTCCAACACTGTCATGGAGAGTGGAATGTCTGTGTGTGGATGAACAACCGTGAGGAGGGAATAGACTGTGGATGTAACATGCAGTGGAGAGAGTGCGTGAGTGTTTCTTGCTGGTGGAGTGTGAGTTTGGGTGAGGACTGACAGTCCTGCCATCCCACTCCCAAAGACCATAACTGCCTCAACCACTAGCATTCATTCTTCAATGGAGGTGGTTGGGTAAACAAAGAAAGGTGACACATGGATTTTTACCCCATTGGCCAAGGTTTGACAAATTCCCCCACATCCTTATCCTTGTGAAAATCATGCCCCTTTCTCATTTTAGCTGCCGTGATCGTAGCTGGTCAGGTTCATTTAATTAATTATAGATGCATATTTACATGATGATAAACATAATGTATGCCGCATGCCCCGATATACCATCGGTGACAAGTCTAAATCCAAAACATAGCATAATCGATCAATGACGGGGCCTTGGCCTTTAGCTCCACACCATGATCATTACAGTATATACATCTAATGCAACGGGGTCAAAACCGGGGATGTGACATTCCCCTCCCCCTTCAATAGCACTGTCCTCAGTGCTTTGCAAAATTTGAACAAAATGTTACACTGGCATCGCCTTAGTGTTCCGCAAAATTGAACAAAAATGGATGTGCCAATCACATGGAATCCTCCAGCTCCCATGTAGCCTCTTCAGGTCCGAAGTGCTCCCATTGCACCTTTCCTGACCTATGGCTCGGTTCCGGAGCATTGTGACCTTCCTGTCGATGATGCACATTGGCTCGATTCGGAACTCTCCCTCGGGTTCCACCTGAATCACATCCCAATTTATCACATGGTTAGGATCATGTACATATCTCTTAAGCAAAGAAACATGAAAAACATTATGAGCTCTAGTGCTAGCAGGAAATGCAAGTCTATATGCAACTGGCCCTATTCTTTCAAGCACTTCAAACGGCCCACAATATCTAGGTGACAACTTGGCACAACTACCAATCTTCAAGGAACTCTTCCTTGCCCTCACTCTGAGGTAAACATGATCCCCAACACTGAACTCCCTGTTCACCCTATGCTTATCCGCATAGCTTTTATGTCTGTCCTGGGATGCTTTTAGATTCTGCTTGATCTTTACAACCTCTTGCTCCATTTCCCTGAGCAATTCTGGTCCAAGCACAATCCTGTTCACTGGATTATCCCAGGTCACTGGTGTCCTACACCTTCTTCCATACAAAGCTTCATACGGACTCATCCCTAAGGATGCCTGCTGCCCATTGTTATAAGAAAACTCTGCCAAGTGTAAGTAATCTTCCCACTTGGTTGGTTTGTCCATTACATACATGCGAAGCATGTCTTCGAGCACCTGATTAACTCTCTCTATCTGACCATCTGTCTGAGGATGGTATGCAGTGCTGAAGTTTAGCTTCGTACCCAAGTCTGCAAACAACCCTTTCCAAAAGTTGGAAGTGAACTTGACATCCCTGTCAGAGACTATTGCCTTAGGCAATCCATGTAATTTGAATATCTCCTTCATGAATATCTTTGCAATGTCATCCGTCGTATGCGTAGACTTCACTGGTATAAAATGTGCTGCCTTAGTCAACTTGTCTACCACAACCATGATGGAATCATGTTGTCTCCAAGTCATCGGCAATCCTGTAATAAAATCCATGGAAATAACTTCCCATTTCCATTCCGGAACTGGCAAAGGCTGCAACAAACCTGCAGGGTGTTGATGCTCAACCTTCACCTGTTGACATTTCATACACCTTGAAATGTATTCAGCCATATCCCGTTTCATTCCTGGCCAAAAGTACTGCTTTCTAGCTGTAGCAATTGTCTTGTGATATCCTGGGTGACCAAAATACGGAGCTTGATGGATTTCATCCATGACAACTCTCCTCAAATCTGCTACTTTCGGAATATAAATTCTACCTTTATAAGTGAGAAGTCCATCGTCTTCCAGTTCATATCCCTCATACCTCTTCTCAAGACTTTGCTGTTGCAATTTGTCTTTTACCTGCTCATACAATTTATCTCCGGCAACATGGTTAACAATATGCTCCCTCAAATATGATTGGCAAATACTAAGGAATGCCACATGCATTTCCTGCACCTTCCTGTTGAGTGCATCAACTACCTTATTTTCTTTTCCCTTTATGTGCTTGATTTCAAAATCAAACTCACATAAAAACTCCAGCCATCTTGCTTGCCTAGCATTTAGAGTAGGCTGATCAAATAGATACTTCAGTCCACAATGGTCCGTTCTGAGCTCAAATCTCCTGCCCATCAAGTAATGCCTCCACATCTTGAGGGCATGTACTATGGCTGCAATCTCTAGATCATGAGTGGCAGAGTTCATCTCATGCTCCTTCAACTTTCTTGACTCATACCATATCACGTGGTTGTCCTGCATAAGGACTCCTCCAAGCCCTTGTCCACATGCATAGGTACACACCACAAAATCTTTCTCTGGATCTGCAAACTTCAATATTGGTGCACTGGTGAGAAGACTCTTCAGCCTCTGGAAGCTTTCTTCACACCTCGATGTCCATTCGAACTTCATCCCCTTCTTTTGCAAAGAAGTGATGGCATGTGCAACTCTGGAGAATCCCTCAATGAATCTCCTGTAGTATCCTGCAAGTCCCATGAAAGATCTTACATCTGTCACATTTCTTGGAGTAGGCCAATTCATAATGGCTTCAGTCTTTTCAGGGTCCATGGATATACCCTCCTCTGAGATAATGTGACCCAAATACTGAATTCTATCTCTATAGAAGTCACACTTTCTTAGTTTTGCATACAACTGATGCTCCCTGAGCAATTTCAATGTCAATCTCAAATGCTCTTCATGCTCTTCCTCATTCTTAGAATAAACAAGAATGTCATCAAGGAAAACGAGAACAAACTTGTCTAAATACCTGCTGAAGACACTATTCATAAGGCACATAAATGTAGCTGGCGCATTTGTGAGACCAAATGGTACCACTACAAACTCATAATTCCCATACCTTGTCTTGAAGGCGGTCTTATGAATGTCTTCATCCTTGATTCTCACCTGATGGTAACCAGACCTCAAGTCAATCTTGGAAAATACCTTTGCTCCTCTCATTTGATCAAAGAGGTCATCAATCCTAGGCAAAGGATATTTATTCTTCACAGTAACCTTGTTCAACTGTTTGTAATCAATACATAACCTGAGTGTACCATCTTTCTTCTTTACAAACAAAACCGGTGCTCCCCAAGGAGACACACTCGGTCGGATATACTTCTTTTCCAACAATTCTTGCAGTTGCATCTTCAACTCTAACATCTCCGGTGTACTCATCCTGTAGGGTTCCTTGGACACTGGTGCTGCTCCTGGCACAAGTTCAATTGTGAAATCAATGTCCCGCTTTGGAGGAATCCCTGGAATCTCATCAGGAAACACATCCCTGAATTCCTGTAACACCTGATAGTCCTCCAACCTCGGAGTTTCATCTCTCGTTTCCTCCAAAATCTGAGCTGCATACAACTGGCAACCCTTCCTACAGAACTTCTTTAACTGCATTGCTGAAAGCTGTCGTACTGAAATCACCTTTGGAATACCTTTCACAACTACGAGGTTTCCTTCTTCATTCATGCATTCAAAAGTCTTATTGTAACAGTCAAGCTTCACCCTGTGAGCTTCTAACCAATCCATTCCAATGAGAACATCATAAGAACCAAGCAGTAGAACATTCAGATCTACACAAGTGACCAATCCATTCATGACCAATGGACATTTCTCTACCACTTCACTGACCTTTCTCTTAGTTCCAGTGGCTTGCTGAACTAACCAAGACTTCCTATGCTTTACTTTCTTAAAAGCACAAATCTCCACTACTCTAGGAGTAATGTAACTGTGAGTAGAACCAGGGTCAATCAAAATAGAAACATATTGCTCAACAATCTCACCTGCTACTTCAACCACAACTGACTGGTGATCCGCTTGGCAATCCTCCAGTGCTGCATAAATCCTAGGAACTGCCCTTGCTACTTGACCCACTGTTTCTGCTTCTTGAATGTTATAAGCTGGTCTTGCATTCTCATTCTCGAGTGGACAATTTCTGCGCATGTGGGGTCCTCCACATTTCCAAAATTGAAGTGGTCCTCTGTTCTGTTGTGGATCCTTAGGCTTTTCTCCGGTCACTCCAACTGGCTTACTCACAGCTTGGGATGGCTGCTTCTGCTGGTTCCTGAAGTTAGAAGGTTTGAAACCTTTCTTCCTTTGGTCAAACTTCTCGTTCTTCTTGTCCTTCCATGCCTTATGGTAATCCGACTTACCTTTGCTTTCCTCATAACAATACTTAGCCTTCCTTATTGCTTCCTCAAGAGTTCTAGGTTCATAAAACTCAATTCTATCTTTGTACGACTGAGGTAATCCACTCAGAAAACGCTAGACCTTCACTTTTTCATCTCTGATGTACCGAACATACCTCAACAGCTCCAAAAACTTATTCGCATACTCCTCCATGGTTTGCTGTCCCAATATTAGCTCATGGAACTCTTTAATCTTGTCATCATAATACCTGTCAGAGAGGTATTTCTGCTTGAAATACTTCTTGAACTGCTTCCACTTAAGTCTCCTTTCACTGATCCTCTTTACTTGCTTGAAGTGATCCCACCAAATGGATGCTCTTCCATTCAGATTGAATATGGAAACTCTTGCCTTCATGTTTCCTGAATAGTCATGCACTTGAAAGTATTTCTTTATCCCAAGAAGCCAAGCTTCAGCCTCTTGTCCAGTCTTTATCTCACCATCAAATGTAGGAGGTTTAGCCTTCTTAAATTCGTCCTGAGAGCGATCCCTATGGTGTCTCTTTCTTTTTCTTTTATGAGAAGATGAACTTGAATCCCCGCTGGATTCCTCAGAATCAGATGATCCACTAGAATTCCTTCTCCTCCTCCTGGTACTGCTCTTACTGCCTTTTGGTCTTACTGTACCTCATCCAGAATCTATCTTCCTTTGCAAGTCTGTCAAACTCTGCAGCATTGCAGCATTCAATTGATGCTGCTCTTCTTGGTATTTGATCAAGCTTCTCATGATGACTACAACATTTGACGGTGTCTCTTGGAATCTCCTTCCATTAGACTCAATGTCATCGTTCCTATTACGGACATTTTCTCCCATGGCATCTCCTGCTCGCTCATGCGAATCCCTAGCATCATACCCATCATGGGTTCTCATACTGAACCACCACTTACTTGTCAAAATGCACTACCTGGAATACTTCCTCGGAAAGTGACTATGACTCTGCGAACGTGTTAGTAACATAACTGTTAGATACATAACATTAATATAAACCAGCATTACTTACCTTTTCTTGGAAAAATTATAAAATTACAAGTTTTCCCAAACACTAGATTTTTTTTTTCATCAAAGAATGTCTATCTTCACTGCTATCTTCTCATTTTCAGCCCTGGAAAATTCACTGAATAACAGTCACAATCTACTGGGGAAATCCTACTGAAAACTCAGAATTTCCTTCTTGTAAAATCGGATCTTATTTCAACTATGGAATCGGATCTCATTTCCACTATATCTCCCGCAGAATCGGCTCCCAATTCCTCTAATTCTTCCACAGAATCGGCTCCCAATTCCTCTAATTCTTCCGCAGAATCGACTCCCAATTCCTCTAATTCTTCCGCACAATCGGATCTCGGAACCACTAATTGTTCCGACGTTTCGGCGATCTCTCTCGTCGGAAGACTTAACGCTTTGGCTCCCGCAACGGCAACTCACGAAACACTTTTTTCTTCCGATCGGCGTCGACAGTCTTTCTTGTCGGAAGACTTAGTGCTTTCGCTTCCGCAACGGTGGCTTACGAAATAGTTTCTTCTTTCGATTGGCACTTACTTAGAACAATTTTAAACTTTTCGGCGTCGGCGACCTTTCTGGTCGGAAGCCTTAGTGCTTTTGGATTCTGCAACAGCGGAAGTCCCTTCCGCTAATTGTTTTGATGCGAAACACTTGGACAAATTTTTTTTTCGGTTCTCTTCAACTGTTTCATCGGGCATGCTTCCGCTTAGCACTTCCGCTACGTCGGAAGTCCTTCCGCCTAGCTCTTCCGCAATGGCGGATGTCTTTCCTGTTAGTGGCCCGACCGCTGAACACTTAGACGAATTTTTCAAATTTTCCCTCCAAACATCCTCTGAATTTTCCCTCCAAACATCCTCCGTCGGGCACGCTTCTACTAGCTCTTCCGCTACAGCGGAAGTCTCTTCCACTAACCCTTCCGCTACGTCGGAAGTCTGAACCACTAAGTGTTTCGACTGTCAACACTTAGGCAAATTTTTAGGAGTTTGCTGTCATCAAATTTTTTATCCTTGCTGGGCAGAAAGCAATCCAGCTTCTGTCACTGCCTCTTGGTGGTCCATTCAGGCCCATGCTGCAACATGGGCTCTGATACCATATTGTCACATCCCCGTCCCTCCGACCGACGAATATGACGCGACCACCATGGCGTTAACCATCCGAGCTAAGAGCCCCATGAACATATGCATGCACAAAATGACTGAAACAGAATGCTGAAAGGGAATACATTGAGTAAAACATGCACCAATGCAATTGTTTATCATGATAATAGATTCCCCCTAATGTGTGAGGTCAGAGGGAAGCGATGGCCGAAATACATTATAATCATTATCTTGGAGAACTCAGAAGTCCAAGGAAGTAGAGGAAGTACCTGAAACAAATACATATCAAATGTCATATACAAAATCATATCTGAGCATGCCATGTTCAATATACTGGAGGACTAGCTCCTTTACAATATTTGAGTACATCATATGATACGGGTGTAGGACCACATATATTACAAAGGTGGATCGAAGCCACAATATACAATCATGATGAGTCTTCAAAAATCTGGAAGCTGTGTAAGTGAACACAACACAATCTTGCACAACTTAGGTTATAGATGTGAACCTAAGGTCTTCATCAAAATCCAAAGGAACCAGTACAATACAGGCCATGTGAATAGATGTATCGAAGTCGAACATGAAAAGGATTCAACAGATTGCCAATCAATAGGTGAAAATTGACAACAGAAGCAAAGGAATTCACCAATGATGAAAGTGAATCCTAGGGTACCATCGTCAAAACTCTAGGTCTTTTCTTCAGGAAATGCTGATGAGAAACCATGCTGTGATGAGGAAGGCAATATATACTCCAACGGATCACAAGAGTGACTAAGAACTGGATAAAGGAAGGTAAACAAAAGTGATATCAGATAGGATAATGATGGAATCGGGATAAGAAGCAGAAATAGGGATAAATCCTTGAACAGTGAGCATGACACAAAGATGACCCAAGGCAACTTTCAACTTTGCAGAAAGAACAACTAGAATTATCTGTCATGTAGGAGACATGATCGGATTCCCTAGGCAAAAATGACAAGTGGAGGAGTAAGGAACTCAAAGTAATAGCTGGACTGAAAGTGTTCACTGAGACATGAGTATCGAAAAGGTCAGAGAGTGCTATGTTCAAGGAGGACATGCTGCCACCGATTGTAACCCAAAGAGAAAACTTCTTCCTTATCTTTCTTGTTAAATTTTAACGAGTTCAGGAAATTCAACTCAGGTCTCTCTTCATTTTTAACAAGCTTGAAGAGAGGAAGGAATAATGCTTGATAATGTCACTTATTCGTGGATTTTACGAGCCTAAACTAGTACATGCTCACTTGGTGTTTTCATGTTTAGAGAGTCTGAAAACTCCAAAGAAGACTCCAAGGGGGTCCTTTTTCATCCAATTTAGTCTCCTGGAACTGAAAAAGTATAAAACATATCTCAGAAGAACTCTCTTAACTTCCGAAGAAGAAAAGGTGAACCTTTTTCGTACTTAGTCAGGAAGGTCCAAAAAAGGTTAAAACCACCTACCCAACGCTCCTTCAAGAGCATCTTATAGCTTGAGTTTTACGAGTGTGAAGGAAAGAAAGATCACTCGGAAAGATCCATTTGAGTACGAGAAATGGGGCTTACAACAGTAAACTCGATGTTTTGTTCTTGTTGTTTAATGAGCATGACAAAGACATAAAGTACACTTGAAATCTTTTTCATGTTTAGGTCCAGAGCATGAAAAAGAGAAAACTAAGCTCATACCGGGTGGTCCTTTTCCGTAAGTTTAGTCCCTCAGGTCTAGAAAAGTGATAAACCTATGCTTGAGAATACTCTTCTCAATTCCGTAGAAAAGAGAGTGATCCTTTCTTGTATTATTCCACATGGTCTCAGAAAGAGATAACCTACCACCAATGTGGATGCATATTCACATATTCTTAACGAGCCTAAATGAACAAGTTTACTCGGCAGTCAAGTCTATTTTGAGGAGTTAGACCTGGTCCTAAATAAACTCCATAAGGGAGGGGAGCCTTATAGAGGGGATAACTTGTAAAAAGAGACTAAAATGAGGCTCAATTTGGTGTGAAAAATAGTTAAGAAGGCTCCCCGGAACCTACGACAAATGCGGAATGAGTACCAAAAGACAATAAATGTGTTCTAAGATAGGGTAATCATGTTAAGAAATCCCTGTCCACAGAAGAACGATGATATAGACAAGGTACTAATGGTTGGAATACCATAGTCCGTGGTCAAAGTAGTAATCCTAGGGGTAAAGCGGATTAAGTAGAAATGCAAAAATGCATATAAATGATCAAAATCCTACCCTATATGAGTGGAAAATGACTTTGAATAACCTTGGACCTGTTTCATTAGGTAAACAAGACATGGCATTAGTTTGATTTTAATAAAAATTACAAACTATACGTTAAAAAACCCACTTTTTGAAATAATTTCTATAAATAGTGCAAAAATAGGAATCAAATTCACCATTTGGCATTTTTACCCAATATAGACAAGTTTTACCTCTGCTTTCAATTGTTCGTTGTGGTCAAACCATTAGACGATTTTCAAATCTGTAAGTGCCAGGTAAATCTACTCTCCATGCTCTTTCATTTCACCCAAGCAAATTTTTGATTTTATGAAAAATTTGATGTTTTCAACCAATTTAAAGACAGTCGCACTGTATACGCGGGTATGCAACGTAAACAATCGCGTATATGCGTTTTATATGCGGCTTGCTCGAAAGCAACTCGCGTATGATTGCGACATGTTCAAAGTGTTAGGAATTATGATCCAAAATGTAATAATTAGAAGTTTAGTTTAATAAATGTAAAAGGGCATCTACACACTCACGTGATTATGTGAGGTGTCCCTTAGTTAGTTTCAGTAACGGTAAATTAGTTGTTACTCTTTGGATATTTAAATCCATCGAGTTTTGCATGTGAGGTAATCTTTCGGGATTTAGCCCTCACATCTCTGTGATGTAATTATTTTCCTTCTTCTTTAATAAAATTATGTGTCTGAGGACACTTTGTCAAAGTGGTATCAGAGCACGCGGTTAAAGCTTGGTTTGGTTGGAACCTGGTTGGAAGGTGCTAAAGGTTGTTTGAAGAAGGTGACTTTCAAGGTTTTGGAATAGCAAAATTTTGACCGTAAGTTAATGCTTCCTATTCTTTTGGGCTGAAAAAAAGAAGAAGAAAAAGAATCTGTGCTGAAAAGATTAATGCTTCCTATTCTTTTGGGCTAAAAAACAATCTCTGCAGAAAATATTTTTTATAGACTCAGTTTTTTATTATTATTTTACTTGGAGAGAGTAAAATATTTTTTTTTAAGGCAAGGTTATTTAAAAATTTTTGTGGAAGACAATTTTTTACAAAAAGGAAGACACGTATAAGTTCTTATTTAAAAAAAAATCATTCTTATTGTGTCTCACTCACTGAGAGAGATAGCATAGCCGGTGTTGGGATAGAGATTAGAGATTTCCGAATCAGCATAGAAGAAGAGAGAAAACCAGCGTTGAAAAGAACCAGCAAAACCAGCATTGAAGAGAGAAAACCAGCAGGCATCGAAGAGAGAAAACCAGTAGGCATTGAAGAGAGAAAACCAGCATTGAAGAGAGAAAACCAGTAGGCATTGAAAAGAGAAAACCAGCAGGCATTGAAGAGAGAAAACCAGCATTGAAGAGAGAAAACCAGCAGGCATTGAAGAGAGAAAACCAGCAGCCATTGACAAGAGAAAATCAGCATTGAAGAGAGAAAACCAACAAGCATTGAAGAAAGAAAACCAGCGTTGAAGAGAGAAAAGAAATGTTGAAAACAACCAGCAAAACTCCAGCATAGAAATAGAAGAGTTCACAATCTTGTATTATTTTTTCACTTTTCATTTAATTCAAGATTTACGTAATATTTTGAAAAGTGAATAAGTTGTTTTGGAGAGATAAGGTATTTTATTATTCATTTTTATTTCTGGAGATTTTTTATATTAAGAAGAAAAATGTGGAGAAATAAAACTTAAAAAAAAAATAGTTTTGGAGTTGATGGGACTGGATCTTGTGACCTTCCACTCAACAATATTGTATCTCTCCAATTCACCTATAAAGATTTGTTATTTTTTGGAGTGATAAGGTGTAACTTTTTATTGGGCATTGGAGTAATAAGGAGCATTGTTGGTGTCATAAGGAGTACTTGTATTTTCACTCAAGGTTTGATTAGAGCAAAGTGAAGCTCTATCAAATTCTTTTCTTGAGGCTATAAGTGGGTCAAGGCCAAGCCCCTATAGCTTTCTTTTGCATGGTGTGTGGTGTTTCTTGCAGTATTTATTTCATGGTGACTCTTGTTGATGAGTAATTTTTTTTCATGTTGGTGGTGATATTTTTGCATATTGGTGATATAAGGTGATTGTATATTTTGGTGACATAAGGTGTTTTTTTTTCTAATTCTTGGAGCTATAAGATTTGCATAATACACATTTTCTGGAGTTATAAGGTGTTTATTTTTTTAAAATGTCTAAAGTTATAAGTCTTTTTAATGAATCTGACAAGTTGGAAGGATCGAAAAATTATAAAGTTTGGAGTCGTCATATTCAAAGCACTCTTATTTACAATGAATTGTGGAAGGGTGTCTGTAATGCTCAGCCTACCAAACCAACTAATCCTGATCAGCTTGCAAAGTGGGAACTAAAAGATGAAAAGGCCTTAGCTTTGATTCATAGTACTGTTCCTGATGATATTTATGTGCATATTGAAAATAGTTCTGATGCATGGTCAGCTTGGAAGACATTGAAAGATTTATTTGATTCTCAGAGTGAAGCTAAGAAAATTGATCTTCAATTGAAATTGTTTCAACAAAAATTGTCTTCAGGAGGTGATGTCATGGAGTACATTTCTAGATTGAAAAATATTAAACAAGAAATTTCAAGAGCTGGTTTTGGTAAAATTGAGGATAGCATGATGGTGACTATTTTGATTGCAGGATTGCCTGAGACATATAAGCATTTTTTGGAAACTTTACAGATTACAAATAAATTGGATAAAATTACTTTTGATGAACTAAGTGAATTACTTGCCACACATGAAATTTTTTTTGGTAAAACAAAGAAAGCAGGAGAAGATGTTTTGGTTGCAAGTACTAGCAAACAGTCTTCAGGTAATCATAAAAAAGGAAATGATCAGAAATCTTTTCAAAATTCAAACAAAGGTCGTGGTCAGGGTTTTGGAAGAGGAAGAGGCCGCGGAAGAGGAAGAGGAAGAAATCAAGGAAGAGGTTCTAAAGAATCTGAAAGTACACAATCATAGTTTTCTGGAAGAGGAAGAGGTTCAGAAAATCAACAGGTCTCTGGAAGAGGAAGAGGTAATAAACAGGTCACATGTTTTCATTGTAATAGAGTTGGACATTATGCTTCAAACTGTAGAGTTTCATTTGAAAAAATTCTAAAAGAAAGAGAATCTAAAGAATCTTCATCAGCGACACATTATGCTCATGCAGACGATAGTGAAAATTGTGAATATGTCTTTACAACACTTGGACAATCAGAATCAATGGATTTTGTTCAAGTTCATCAGTTGGAATCAGTGAATTTTGTTCAGTCTTCTTATTGTTTCAAAAATGATTTTGAAGATGCTTGGATTATGGATACAGGGGCTACTTAGCATATGACATATAGGAAAGATTTCTTTTGGCGTTATGAAGATTGTCATTTAAATTCAATTTTTCTTGCAGATGATTCTATTCATTTACCACAAGGAAAAGGAACAATTAAGGTTGATTTGCTTGGAATTGGAGAAAGATTGATTTCTAATGTTTGGTATGTGCCTACATTTAAGAAAAAATTGTTGTCTTTAGTTGTCATTCGCCAATTAGGACATCAAATTGT
>LPNX010461407.1:1063986-1082202 GCA_001517045.1 Pseudotsuga menziesii
CAGTAGAATAGGGTTTCGCACCTGATAAGCTCGATTGAACTGGGAAACTACCAGTTGAGAGTCAATCCTGAATTCTAGCTGGGTAATTCCTCGTGACAAGGCATCCCATAAAAGCTCAATAACAACCCTATAATCGGCCACATTATTTGTAGCAGGACCTAGGCAAGCGCATCCAAAGGCAACTAGCTGTCATGACGGTGAGTAAATAACCCATGCGGCTGAAGCCAGGTTGCAAGTGTGGCAACTAGCGCCATCTGTAAAACCTACGAACCACTCAGAAGACATCTGTAACAACCAACAGATGATATAAGAACACAAATAGATGAACTATTGTACATAAAGTTACATACAATAAAAATTCAAAAAAAGTGCTAAGCCTAAGCACAATACGTTTTCAGGTAGAGCCCATTCATAGGATCAGGCACCTTATTTCCCTTGAAATCAGTTAATTCATATGCACCTTTATTCAAAACTTTTGACACGACATAAGGTCCCGTTGAGGCCTGGAAATTCATAGGCAACAACAGCAAGGGATTCTCCCCAGTCAACGTTCCCAACTAGCCCGTGACTGTTTGGTATGGGGAATCCGTCCGATTTGCGGTCTGGCTACCATAGGTCAAGTAACAAAAACAAAGGGTTTTACCGGTTGCGGCCCGGTCCACCGTGTATATTTTTGTATTTTTGACTTTAAGTATGATATGAAAGTGCCTATCTAATATGCAAATTGATAAATAATACGGGGAGTGGTCACAATGTGATGCCCAGGTTCTTACATCTCATCTTAGACTCTCTCGCATCTAAATCACACACAAATGAAAACAAGATTAACTAAGCTATCCCCAGGGAGCAAGATTATCAATTAATGAGTAATGTATTACTGCTCATATGTTAAGATAAATCACAGATAGTTGTTCTTAGAATCAAAACACATAAACATGAATAGAGATATGCACAACAAGATAGCTCGTCGTCTGTTAAAACATTCGTTACTCATAGTGGAAATTATCACAAAATAAACCAGAGAACATTCATATAAGAACATAGGTTCAGAAAGTTAGAACGATCTCACAGTTAATGAAACACAGCTGAAAACGATATAGTTCCCCTTCAACATTGTTCATTTCATCACATTTGAACATTCCACACAACAATTTCTCCAACAGGCAAAATTGTAATTTTGTTATTGCAAAACGAAATAGTTCCTCTTACAACACGTAGTTCACAAGTCTCACTGGGAAAAACCCCCTTCTTCTATCTAATTCTCCTATATTTATACAAGAGCAAAAACAGTTGGGCTGCCCACAAATGACCCTTGGGCTTCCCCAACGCTTCATCTCCCACAATTTTCTCACGTTTAGTGCTTATATAATTTACAATATATTTCATTTAAACAAACTAATGAAGCACTTAATTGGAGGGCCCCGCTTGATTGTTCAGGAACTTTTTCCATGCTAAAGCTTCTAAGGCAATGTTCTTGAACTCAGATGGTTCAAGAAAACGAATATTGATTTCAAATTTAGCAGCCTGATTTCTTATCACTTTGATCCTGGCCGAGCTCAAGCGTAGTTGATCTTCCAGCAACAGTACACTGACCGCTGAATGAGCTACCTCATCTCTCAAGATCTGCTCGTCCAGAGCCTTGATCTGCTGAATTCTTTGTTCATCTTCCTGATATATATTCTGCAACATCTCTATAAACAGGTTGTGGTCTGGAAATGCATCCATTCTCTGCTCAACAGCAACCTGGCAACAGTTGTAAGTGATCAAAAGTCTCCTACAAAACTCTGTACAAGCTCCCTTCATCTTCTTTACAGCCTTCTTCAATTCTTCAGCTGTGCTTATGGCAAACTCTAATAAGTCATAGTCTTGATTTAGGCCTTGTTGATCCTTTGCTGGCAGGTCTGTAGGGATCTCCTCATTGGCCTCTAATATTGCAATTCTTCCTGTTAGGACTTCTAAAATGTCTTGCGATCTGTCCACGAAAAATGAAGAAGTTTCCAAAATTTCTTCTAGTCTATTATCTACCTGCAAAACCTTGCACCTCTCTTCTTCTATGGATACTTGCAGCTTATGCATTTTGCCTCTTTGTGCTAAAACATGTTCTTTGAAAGGATGAATGCTGGCTTGTTGTTCCTTGGCTTATTCCAAAGCTGCTGCTAATGAAGTAACTTGTTCTTTAAGCTCTGCTGCTTGCACCTGTGATTATCTCTCTGACTCCTCCAAAGTAGCCTTCTGTAACTCCAGCTCCCCTATCTTACTTAGCAGCTGGTTCTTTTCTGCATGAAGACCTTCACATACCATTTTCAACCCATCCTTTTCTGTCACTAGGCCCTGACATTCCTGTTTCAATTTTGCTAGAATTTCCAGGGCGACCTCCAAAGACCTCTTCTCTACTTGGAGGGACTGGAGCTCTGCTTTTGAATACTTTATTTCATTCTGCATGTCTTCAAACTTCCTTTTCAATTTATTACTTTCCTCTCTCTCCCTTCGCAGCGTATCTTTTAGTTGGGCAACATATTTCCTTGACTGTTCAAGGTCAGTCATTATCTGATCCACATTATGCTCAGAGGCATGGATCAATGCTGCTACAGCTCGGATCGTGAATCTTGGATCCTGTTGGCAGTCAGCAACAACCGCTTCATTTTTCATTAAGATGAAGGGAGATCAGCTCTCTTTTATTATTTACCTATTAAAAATTATAAAGAGTATCTTCAGAATCTTCGATTCTGAAGGTACTCTCAATTATAGAAAATTCCAGGGACATATTAGAAGTTGATGAAACCATTTTTCATAAACTTGATAACTAGCAGCTGTCAGTTCCATAAATTTTTATATAATCAATTCATCATTAATTAATCTATTTGATTATATATATGATTTAAAATTTTTGAAGAGATAGTGTGCTAATTGGGGTTCAACGAAAACACACTTTGAGGCTAGTTATTGATAAGATATTATAAGTTTTGAAAATCCTAGAACTAAAGGTTAATTATTAAATTAAAACTCTTATTAAACCTAAAGGTTCATATTTCATTTGTAACTTAATATCATATCATTATTTTGTGGAATTGTATATATATAGTTAGTGAAAAGCAAATAAATGAGTATCATTCGAAATCTGCATATGACATGGTTTTATATCTTAGTATCCTATCGAATTCACTTTGTAATATTAGTGGATGGGATTATGTAAAATCATAAAACTATATTTCAAAATGAGAATTTATGTATATACATAGCATAAATGTTAATTCGGATCATTAGTTAATTATAATGCAAAACATTACGGTGTATGGTTGTGATACTATATCGCCATGTCAATAAACGCTACCACCTTTCACAAATAATCTGGAGGAGACCATCAAATTGACAGTGTTTATGAGGATACGTGACCCATATGTCAAATAAATAACACCTGTTACTTGGATCGCTGCGTTGGCATGGAGATTTGGCTGACACCTCGCGATTAACTGACAGCTGTGAATGTATTGATGAATCGTATCAGCAGGATTTAATGTTGATATTCATTTCATTTCATAACGAGGTACGAGCTCATCATGCCCACTGTGTGTAATCAATGCCTTGATTTACGATCCATCAATCAAATGATCCCTGATATGAAGAATTGGTTAAGTTTTACTGTTAGTCGTGGCTAGTCATGCATTTATCATAACATAATGTTGGCTATAGCATTCATCATCGCAAAGTTCGGTTAAAATGGCCAAATTTAGAGCCTTCATATCTGTCAGAAATGAAGCATGTGAAGATTTGATATTTCGCATCATGTCATGCACCTGGATACCTATCCCCTCCCTCTTCACTACTCCGTTCATTCCATTTCGTAATCAGGATAGTAGTGAGGAAGCCATGGCTCCGCTGATTCGTTTTGAAATCTCAGGGTCAGAGCTTGTAGAAGCAGATGAGAAGGTCGCCCTGCTATTTGAAAAGGTTGCATGGGGGTATTTCTTTAGGTGTTTTGATGGCCATAACACAGAGGTGACCAAACTGTTTGCTTTGAATTTAAAAGAAAACGTAGCACAGATAGGGGGTTTTAAGTTCATCGTTGACGAGGACAAAATCGCAGAGGCAACGAGGCTCCCATAGATTGGAGAGCGGTGGTTTAAGGGTGGAAAAGTAAATAAAAAGAAGTGTCTGTCCTTGCTGTTGCCATTGCCAGATAGCGCAAAACTGAAGATAGGGGTTTCGGTCAGGTTCCTGAAGCATAAATGGCGAGCCTTGTATGAGATTTTAGTCAGGTATGTGTCGTGCGATGGACGTTTTTCTCACCTGCACTATTACCACCTACGACTCCTGTTAGCATTAAAAGGTTCTAAGCTTAATCTACCATTTTATCTGTGGCAAAGTCCGAAAAAAATGTCTCATTCGGTTCAAAGTTTCGATAACCCTGATAGAAGTCTATTTCATCATGGTTTAGTCAAAATTATAATACAGCATCAGCTGTCTTTGAATGGTAAATCGTGGGATGAATTTTTAATTGAATGTCAATTGGGGCTGACTCAATACTGGCCAAACCCTTCCCCAAAGACCTGTAAGAAACGAAAGGCTACTGTAAAGCCCGAGGTTAGTAATGATCCTAAGGCTGAGTCAAAGGATAAAGGGCTTGAAGAATCCAATCCACCCATAAATGCTGGTATCCGTGATGATGGTGTTAGGAACATAGCTTCCTGTTGTTCTGAAGCAGCTTTGAACCGATCCCCATCTAATAAACGTTGTAGTACTCCTGCATAAATAGAGGACAGGTTAACAAAAAATGAAGATATTAACGCTGTTGATTGTAAAAATCTCTCCAAGCCAAATAATCCTTGTAAACATGGCAAGGAGTCTATGCATAAACTAGATAAACTAGCACAGGTATGCTGTGACAGAGGAGGCTTTGAATCAAACAATATTGCGTTTGTTCGTTCGAGGAGAGTTACTAGAAGCATGAATAATGCACCTACAGTTTCTATTCCTATGACTAATCAACAGGGTACTCAGCCTTCGATTGTCCATATTGAGGACGACGTTCCATCAACTACTCATATAAATGAACCCTCTCTTATAAAGGATAATAATGCAAATTTGGTTAAAAATATTACAGATTCGGGTAAGGCAGAAGTTGCTCCATCGGGTATGGACGCCTGTAGTTCGGATCCCGAACCATCGTTTATCAGTCTTCAATCATCTGGCCAAAACACAGATAATCCTAATCATCCTCAGGTAGCCGATTCGTGTCACGGAAACGAAGGAGAAACTCTTCAACAAGTTCTGGACAGGGTATATGATACCAAGATTATAAAATTGAAAGATGAACTTAAACAGTGTCGATCTAATACAGCTTTGATAGAGGAGGAAAATAAGACGTTCAGGGAGGAGTTGTTGAACTGGATTAACAGTTAGAAAGAAATGAATATAAAAGAGAACCAATATAAAAAGGCGAAAAAGTCAATGATAGGTACAAATCAACATCTGCTTGAACAATTAGAAAAACAAAAGTTAGTGATTATCAGGCTTAAAGCCAAACTAGCCGAAGCCAGAAGAGTAGCCGATCTTCAAAATAGAACCTGATGGTTATTCCCATTTTCAAGTACAAGGGTTGTTTCTCTGTCAAACAGGTAATAAAAGTTTTGTTGTGCATGCCTGTAAAATCGCATATTTTACAGGCACACATATAAATTATGGTTTCTTTTGTTATTTATGTTTTAATTGGTTTTTAATGAGATTCTTTTGTTTGTTTAAAATAGGTGGGCATGTCACCGCTATCCTTTACAGTTTCTGGACGTGTCTAATATTCTGGATTTCAGTTGGAAGACGTGGCTGTTCATTGAAGACTGGAATTTCAACAACAGCCACGAATTTGCCAGTTCCTTTAAACCAGCAAATGTTCAGGCTAGTCGTTTTTATTGTTATCTTCTAGTGACAGGTGTTTGATGAAAAGAGATTCGATTCTCTTTGATAGTAATAGGACTCCTTTTATATCACATTAGGCATTTATGGAAAAACTGAATCGAAAGACTAGGGTCTTATATAAAATAGGAATTTTTATGGAAAAGGGGATGGGGTGACTGAAGAGAGACATACTTGAGATATTATTTTGATGCTGGTTTTGCTTCCTTACTGAAGTTTGATCTTTGGAAATGGGATGTAACTGGAAATCTCCAAGTTGATATCACGATTGGTATTGTTTTGGATACACTCTATATTTCAGTATATGATCTTCTATTTTAATATTAATACAATGTACTTTGCTATGCTTGTGTTTATTTATACGTATTTCACTTTGTCAACACAACAATATTGTATTTGAATTAGTATATTATTGTAACTGAATTTGTCAGTGTATCTACTTTTTAGTGCTACTACTGAAAATTCAAGATATGATGATATATATATATTTATGTTTGTTTGATTTCATTTGTATTGTTGCGATGATTTCATACTGAACATTATTTTTTTTATTCAAATATCTAATGTTGTCTATTAATTATTAATTAATTAGACATTTCAGAAAATTCGAAGTAATTGTTTATTTCAGTTTCTCTGTCAATCTATTTTATAACAGAATGATTCAGTGTAGATGATCTAAGTATTTTTATTTAGATCTTATTCCTTATCTTTCTGTTTATCATATATTAATTGATAATTAATATAAATACTCAAGTCGCTCTCAACTGAGATAGGATAGATAGGACAGTTAAGATAGTTTAGTTATTATTATCATAGTGTAGTTACATTTAACAGTTGTTAAATTAAATATGTGTAATTTTCTAGAATAATTTTAAATAGCCTTTATATTTAGAAAAACTCTTCAAAAATCGAAGACTTTCCTTAAGAAAGCAATTGTAGAATACCTTAGATAGTTGAAAATAATTTTAGGGTTTATTTAGACAGAAATAACATTAGGATAATTTTTTTGCTGAATTTTAGTTTCTCCTTAAGAGAAAAATTCAGCTGGTAGCAGGACCATAACCTGCGAGATTTTGCTACTCCAAACACACCGGACGCTGTTTTAAGCTGATTGTGTGGGCATAATCTCCTTGTTGGCCTAGGTCAGAAAATCAGGCCAACAAATGGCGCTAGAAGGAGGGCTCGTTAATCATTAATGGAAGGAAAAACTAATGAGAAATTTTCAACCAGCCAGCATCCTCTAGAAGTCAGCAGATCACCGTCTATAGAAACTGTTAGGAGCATCCTTGAACATGATCATATCACATCTCCATTTACTCTTGAACAAAGTACTCAAACTTTGGAAGAATCACGACATATTCTTACAAGAGCATATGCCAATCAACTTGGTGTATCTCCGATAGATTATGGTCTACCTATAGAACAACGACGTCATCCGCAATTGAACATAGTTACTCAAGGTTTGCAAGAAGTTGATAGCACTCCACGTTATCAGACTAGAAGTCATCAAAGGAAAAATACTCAAACAAACACTGCTAGAAGACTAATTGCAGAAGGCGGTTTTGATCAGCCACCTTCTCCTCCTGAATCACCACCTGATAGTCCAAGACCATCCAATTTAGGAAGTTCCTCAAGTTCTGAAAGAAGTCCAATGGCAGGAAATGTACCTGGAGGAGGAGGAGGCAATCCTCCACCTAATCCACCTAATCCACAACTCCCTTGGCTAAGAAAAACTGCTGTAGTTGTCCCTGGTGTACAACATCCTTTGCCTAAACACTCAGATAAACTCCTCCCTAAGTTTAACCCAGATGACAAAGAACCTGCAGAAGTGCATGTTGACAAATTCATGTTGGCTGTTCAAACCTTGAACGTTCAGCATGAAGATGTAGTTTGTCGATTGTTTCCTCTAAATTTTGAAGGAAGAGCTTCTACTTGGTATTTTTCGTTAGTACAGGAATCAATCACAAACTGGGGTGAGTTTAATAAAGCCTTTCTAGATAAATTTGGGGAAGATAAAACACCCGCTCTTTTAGCCCTAGAGTTATCTAGGATTAAAATGGAACCTAAAGAAAGAATCAAAGATTTCAATCAAAGGTTTCTGACATTAAAGAACAAAATTCCAATTGCTTCTCAACCACTCGAGGATATAATTATTGATAATTATACGTCAGCTTTACCAAAATATTCTGGGATGTTCGTTAAGAGAGCTGGGAAAACAACATTAGTAGAAACTTTTGAGGAAGCCATTAAAGTTGAGAAATATTCTATGTCCTTTGAGCCAGATAGAAGTGGGAAATCTGATACTTTTCCTCGTAGGAAGACGAAAAAACTCAATTCAGACAAAGATAAAGCATTTGATATAGAACAACTACAAAATGCTATTCAAACATTAACCAATGAGGTGGTAGGATTAAAGAAAACCAATTCTGAAGCTTCTCCTTCTAGGGGATATTTCAGAAATCAGTTTAGACAAAACCCGAATACAAATAATAAAAATACACCACCTGACATAGCAGCAAATGAAGAGATTTTTAATACAATTCGAGCTGTTTTATCTTTATCTGAAACGCCTTCTAGTCAAAAAATAACTGAAAACGAAGAAGAAGAGGAATCAGAAAATGATGAAGAATCAGAGGAACCTCAACAAGTTAACGGTCATTTCTGGGACAGTCTTGTGAAAAAATATGAGAGTAAAATTCCGCCTACAAGACAACATGCCTATAATACTCATAGTAGAGCATTCACAAACACTCCTAGAGCTTCGTCAAGTTCTACTACAAATAATGACAAAAATAATTCACAACCTAATAAACAAACTCAATCTGGCAAACATACTCAATCAACCAAAGTTACCCAACCTATTTAAAGTGCTCCAAAATTAGATTTACAATATGATATAATTGAAGATTTAAAGAAGACACGTGCAAACATCAGTATGTACGACCTTCTTCAAATCTACCCAATGCCTAATAGTCATGTTATAAATCCTGCCATGAGTTCCATTATTCCTAATGCAAAACAAAATGTTGTTGCAAATAGTTCTAATAATGATTCAACAGCAACTGAAAAAGGAAAAGCAACAGCTGACAAGGCCTCGCTTATAGGTAAGAATTCTAAATCAACCACACCTCCATTCTTACTTACCTTTGAAATTTTCAATAGGAATGTTCATAATTGCATGGTAGACTCCGGAGCATCCTCCAATGTGATGCCTTTATCAGCATGCAAGAAATTGAATGGGAAATATGTTCCATCCAATTCTCAAATAACTCAATTGGACAGGATGAATGTGAAGGTTGTAGGGGAAATTAAAGATGTCTTAGTCAAGATTGCTTGTAACCCTTCGGTTTATCAAATGATAGATATTGTTGTTGCAGATATTCCGGATGCATATGGACTATTTTTAAGTAGGGATTGGTCTCAACAATTGAATGGATTCTTTTCCACGGACTGGTCAACATTATGGTTACCTAAGAACGGAAAGTCAAATCAGATAAAGATAAATAGAGAAAGATATATGAAACATACTGTCACAAAATTGCATGATCCTAGCGAACCTGTTTTATTTTTAGATTGCATTATGGGGAATTACATGTATGCCAATTAGGATTTGGTAATTTTAAAGCTGAAAATTCTGCCTTTTCTGAAAATAAACAGCAATCTGAAATTAGGAATGTGACATCTATTTCTCCTAACTCTTTATTCAAGGAAACCATTAATGATGTAGATAATATGAATATTGTAAATATTATAGAAAGCAAAGTGGTTGTGAATAGTTCTATTTGGACTTTATATTTTGATGGTGTGAAATCCAAAGAAGGAGCAGGAGCTGGTTGCCTATTGGTGGACCCTCAAGGAAATAAAACATGTATAGCTTGTAGGATGGAATTTAATTGTACAAATAATACTATGGAATATGAAGCTTTAATACAAGGTTTGAAAAAAGCATTTGATTTGGACATTAAAGAGTTAATTGCATACGGTGATTTCGAAATCATCGTCAGACAGGTTCGTAACTCCATTCACTGCCTATCTGAACATTTACAAAGTTATCAACGAGAGGTATGGAACCTTATCTCACATTTTGATGCATTTAACATAATTTCTGTTCCTAGAAGTCAAAATCAAGAAGCAGATTTATTGGCAAATGTAGCATCAAAGTTAATTCCATCAGAAAATCTTACATCAAATTTCTTTTCAGTTGAATTGATTTTTAGACCCTCTATACCTGATAATATTTTTAACTGGCGTGTATTTGATAATGATGTGCATGTACTGAATTTTCTGATGAATGAGGACACCTTGAAAGATTCAGCCATAGATGAAGTCACTCATGATGAAAATCTGCGGGATTTTTCGGTAATAAATGATTTTTGTTTAGTTGAAAAGGTAAAACCAGTTCCCAATTCAGTACTAATATTAGAAAAGTTCTTTGATCTGCAGGATAAATTTAAATCTGTCCCTAATTGTAAAACTAATAGCTCTCAAATGAGATATGAAACCATAAATTTAGGAACAAATCTGAATCCCCAAACTATAAATCTAGGAGTGGATTGCAATCCCGAAGAAAAAACAACGTTTATAAAATTATTTAAGGAATTCAAGGATGTCTTTGCTTGGACATATGATAACCTGAAAACCTTCAACACACAAGTCATGCAACACATAATTCCAATTAAACAAGAGTCAAAACCTTTTCAACAAAAGCTAAGGAAATATCACCCGTCATTAGAACCAACAATTAAAAAGGAACTAAATAAATTATTAGCTGCCAAGATTATTTTTCCCATTAGGCATACTCAGTGGGTAGAAAACTTAGTTCCAGTCAGGAAGAAAAACGGGGATATTAGATTATGTGTAGATTTTAGAAATCTGAGTAAGTCTTCTGAAAAGGATAATTACCCAGTTCCTCCCATGGAACAAATTCTGCAAAAGGTGTCTGGGGCTGAGATACTATCACTCCTTGATGGTTTATCAGGGTACAACCAAATATTAGTCTCCCCAGATGATCAATTGAAAATTGCTTTTAGAACTCCATGGGGAACATATGCTTACCGCAAGATTCCCTTTGGGTTAATCAATGCTGGAGCAACTTTTCAACGGGCAATGGATATTGCTTTTATAGGCTTAATTAACCATTCAGTTGTTGTCTATTTGGATGACGTTACTGTATATTCTAAACATCGACCTGATCATCTTAATCACATTAGAAAGGTATTTGAACGATGTAGAAAGTTTGTAATATCCTTAAATCCTAAAAAGACAATATTTGCTGTTTCAAGGTATCTTATTAGGTTGTGTGGTTTCAAAGCATGGAATCATGATTGATCCTGAAAGAACCCAAGCCATTTCAAAGATAACTTATCCCTTTAGAAAGAAAGCAATGCAATCATTTCTCGGTAAGATAAATTTTGTTAGGAGATCCATTCCCAGTTTCTCCGAAATCATTCGTCCATTGCAGAAAATGATTAAGAAAGACGCTATGTTTAATTGGGGACAAATTGAAAAAGAGTCATTTCAGAAAATTTTAGAAGCCATCTTAGAAGCTCCTAGCCTTCTAAGCCTAGATTTTAACAAAGATTTCATATTGTATACTTTTGCTTATGATATTTCATATGCAGCAGTTTTAACCCAATTAAATCAACAAAATAAAGAAGTACCAATCTCCTTCATGAGTTCAAATTTCAAAGGTGCTGAACTTAATTATCATGAATTTGATAAACACGCTTTTGCTATTTTTAAAGCTGTTAAACATTTTCTTCCATATTTACTGAAATCTAAAATGAAAATAATCGTCCCTTATTCCTCAGTCAGAAACTTGTTAGTGCAAAAGGACTTAGGTGAGAAAAGAGCACCTTGGATGACAACCCTTCAAGAGTATGACTTAGAAATTAAACCCTCAACGATAGTCAAAGGTCAAGGATTATGTAAATTAGCTGCTGAAGCTGCCCATCTACCTAATGATAAAGCTGAAACTGTCATTGATGAGGTTTTACTTACCAGAGAAATTTATTTTTATCCTCCACCACAAGATTCTTGGTATACAGACATAAGAATACTTTTGGAAACAGGAGCTGCTCTTGATTATCTAGAACCAAAGAAGAAAAGAGCACTTAGATTGAAATCTTCTCCTTATTTATTAATTGATAATGTCCTCTTTCGAAGAAATTCAGATGGAGTATTTCTTTGATGTTTAGACAAAGATGAAACAGAAGTAATTCTGAAGGAGTTACATTCTGGACCAGCAGGTGGTCATTTTGGTGGAGAAACTACTGCACATAAAATTCTTAGGGCTAGTTATTATTGGCCTACCTTGTTTCGAGAATCCTATACTTTTGTTAGAAAATGCCAGGAATGTCAACTTGCTGCGGGAAGGGTTAAGAAACCTGCTTTTCCTTTAAAACCTGTATCAGTTGAAAGGCCTTTTCAACAATGGGGTATTGATATAGTAGGGCCAATAAATCCTCCCTCCTCTAAGCAACACAAATATATAATAACTGCAACTGATTATTTTACTCGTTGGACAGAAGATGCACCATTAAGAGTGGTAAATACCAATCAGGTTATATTATTTTTAGAATTCTTTATCATAACAAGATTTGGTATCCCAGATTCCCTCGTATTTGATAATGCTTCATATTTTTTGTCAATTGAGTTAACTCAGTTTGCTTTAGAGAAAGGAATAAGAATCAGGTATTCAACTAACTACCATCCTCATGGAAATGGTTTAGCTGAATCAACAAACAAAAATTTATTGAAAATTCTCAAAAGAACTATTTCAGTTCACCATCGTGATTGGCATACATAATTGGTCAATGCCCTTTGGGCAGACAGAGTAACTCCTAAGGCTGCAATAGGTAACTCACCATTCTTCTTAGTATATGGAACTGAAGCTATTTTACCACCAAATTTGTTCTTACCTTCATTACAGTTAGCTCAGTCTGTTCAAGATGAAGAGTGTCCAGCAATGGAAAAGAGAATTAATACTCTGCTAAAGCTTGAGGAAGAAAGAGAAAAGTCAAAACAACACTTTACAAAACATCAACAGATTGTGAAATCTTGGTTTGATCAATTCTTTAGTTCCAATCGAGAATTTCAGGTGGGAGATTTAGTTTTAAAATGGGATAAAGTCCACGAAGAAAAGGGAGATCATACTAAGTTTCAGAAACTGTGGTTAGGTCCCTTTGTTATTTATGAGAAAATAGGTCCAAGTACCTTTCGATTGCAAACACTTGAAGGTCAGTCCGAAACATTCCCAGTGAATGGACTGATTCTGAAAAAATATTTCTGTTAATATTTTATGTCTTAAAATGTCTATAATTTGTTTGCTGTTTGTAAATAAATTTATATTTTTATACATAAACTATGTTTGCTGTTTATAAATAAATTTATATTTTTGTATATAAACTGGGTTATAGTACAGAAAATTAAGGATGATGAGAAATTCATAAAACTTTTGTAACTTTCAAACATCATTCTGTTATTTTCAGTTAGTTTTAATTCTGTTATTCAAATAATTTAGACTGTCAAATTTTTGTACATAATGAGTTGGTAATCTTTAGTTAACAACTCAAGAAATAAATGTAAATAAATAAATCTTAGTTTGCTCATTAACTAAAAATTATGGTACTAGACTGAAATCTTTTAAAAATTTGTTTAGGATGATCAAGGTTTCTTAAATCTATAAAAGACCTATCATTATTCTATTTTTAAAGTGTTACTCAGATTATTCCTCACCTTTTTATTTTCTTTATATAAAATGGAGATAGCTTATTAATGTCTTTTTCGAAGCTTGTACTTTTGAAAAACTCTTACAGATCTCTACCATCAGTCTTCAAAAGTATTTACAATCTGAATTTTTTTTAGAATTTGTTCCTGTTAATAAAATGCTAAAGTGAGAGACGGAAGGTCTTAGTAATAAGCCGGTCTGATCAGAATCACAAATATCACTAGTATGGCATTATTAGGAAACTAGTAATGGCTTTTGGTTTAAAAACCAAAAGATAAGGGGTCTCATCACGAGCCAACTGATTCATTTTCTGGTGATATTAATGACTGACATTACCATTTGGTCACCATGCTGGGTAATGATCTCTCATTTTATAAAATTTAAAAGATAAAAATGAATAAAGAAAATATAAATTCTGACTGAAGAATAGGAGGTCTCATCACGAGCCGGCCTAATCATGATCATCAGTGTTGTCTAGGATAACTTCATTTCTGATCACCAAGATGATGGCTTTTGATTTAAAAATTAAAAGACAATAGGTCTCATCACGAGCCGGATTGCTTATTTCAGACGGCTCTCATGAATGATACTATCACATTGGGACACCATACCTAGATAGTAGTCTTCAGTCAGAATTATTAAAAGAAAAGAAAACAAAAAGAGAATTATTATGTTTATGGAACAGATTCTGGAAAGTTTTCGGAAAAGTAGATTTCTATACTCTATGTTGATGGTGCAGGTTATTATTACTATGAAGTACTTTGTTTCGATTAAGATATTTTTTAAGTTTATCCCTAACTAGATCTCTGTTTCAAAAGATGGAATATTTCTGAGTTATACTTATGAATATGAATAAAAATATTGGTTTTTATTTAGATAAAGAATTTTTGATTGTTTTAAATAAGTTTTAAGATTTTGTTTATATCATTGTAAGTTGTACGAGCAGAGATAACTGGTTCACCTAGGTCGTCGCCATTTGTTGGCAGTCAGTAACAACCCCTTCATTTTTCATTAAGATGAAGGGAGATCAGCTCTCTTTTATGATTTACCTATTAAAAATTATAAAGAGTATCTTCAGAATCTTCGATTCTGAAGGTACTCTCAATTATAGAAAAGTCCAGGGACATGTTAGAAGCTGATGAAACCATTTTTCTTAAACTTGATAACTAGCAGCTGTCAGTTCCATAAATTTTTATATAATCAATTCATCATTAATTAATCTATTTGATTATATATATGATTTAAATTTTTTTAAGAGATAGTGTGCTAATTGGGGTTCAACGAAAACACACTTTGAAGCTGGTTATTGATAAGATATTATAAGTTTTGAAAATCCTAGAACTAAAGGTTAATTATTAAATTAAAACTCTTATTAAACCTAAAGGTTCATATTTCATTTGTAACTTAATATCATATCATTATTTTGTGGAATTGTATATATATAGTTAGTGAAAATCAAATAAATGAGTATCATTCGAAATCTGCATATGACATGGTTTTATATCTTAGTATCCTATCGAATTCACTTTGTAATATTAGTGGATGGGATTATGTAAAATCATAAAACTATATTTCAAAATGAGACTTTATGTATATACATAGCATAAATGTTAATTCGGATCATTAGTTAGTTATAATGCAAAACATTAGGGTGTATGGTTGTGATACTATATCGCCATGTCAATAAACGCTACCACCTTTCACGAATAATATGGAGGAGACCATCAAATTGACAGTGTTTCCGAGGATACGTGACCCATATGTCAAATAAATAACACTTGTTACTTGGATCGCTGCGTTGGCATGGATATTTGGCTGACACCTCGCGATTAACTGACAACTGTGAATGTATTGATGAATTGTATCAACAGGATTTAATGTTGATATTCATTTCATTTCGTAACGAGGTACGAGCTCATCATGCCCACTGTGTGTAATCAATGTCTTGCTTTACGATCCATCAATCAAACAATCCCTGATATGAAGAATTGGTTAAGTTTTACTGTTAGTCGTGGCTAGTCATGCATTTATCATAACAGAATGTTGGCTATAGCATTCATCATCGCTAAGCTCGGTTAAAATGGCCAAATTTAGAGCCTTCATATCTGTCAGATATGAAGCATGTGAAGATTTGATATTTCGCATCATGTCATGCACCTGGATACCTATCTCCTCCCTCTTCACTACTCCGTTCATTCCATTTCGTAATCAGGATAGTAGTGAGGAATCCATGGCTCCGCTGAGTCGTTTTGAAATCTTAGGGTCAGATATTGTAGAAGCAGATGAGAAGGTCGCCCTGCTATTTGAAAAGCTTGGATGGGGGCAGTTCTTTAGGTGTTTTGATGGCCATAACGTAGAGGTGACCAAACTGTTTGCTTTGAATTTAAAAGAAAATGTAGCACAGATAGGGGGTTTTAAGTTCATCGTTGACGAGGACAAAATTGCAGAGGCAACGAGGCTCCCACAGATTGGAGAGCGATGGTTTAAGGGTGGAAAAGTAAATAAAAAGAAGTGTCTGTCCTTGCTGTTGCCATTTCCAGATAGTGCAAAACTGAAGATAGGGGTTTCGGTCAGGTTCCTGAAGCCAGAATGGTGAGCCTTCTACGAGATTTTAGTCAGGTATGTGTCGTGCGATGGACATTTTTCTCACCTACACTATTACCACCTACGACTGCTGTTAGCATTAAAAGGTTCTAAGTTTAATCTACCATTTTATCTGTGGCAAAGTCTGAAAAAAATGTCTCATTCGGTTCAAAGTTTTGATAACCCTGATAGAAGTCTATTTCACCATGGTTTAGTCAAAATTATAATACAACATCAGCTGTCTTTGAATGGTAAATCGTGGGATGAATTTTTAATTGAATGTCAATTGGGGCCGACTCAATACTGGCCAAACCCTTCCCCAAAGACCCGTAAGATATGAAAGGATACTGTAAAGCCTGAGGTTAGTAATGATCCTGAGGCTGAGTCAAAGGATAAAGGGCTGGAAGAAGCCAATCCACCCATAAATGCTGGTATCCGTGATGATGGTGTTAGGAACATAGCTTCCTGTTATTCTGAAGCAGCTTTGAACCGATCCCCATCTAATAAACGTTGTAGTACTCCTGCAAAAACAGAGGACAGGTTAACCAAAAATGAATATATTAACGCTGTTGATTGTAAAAATATCTCCGAGCCAAATAATCCTCGTAAACATGGCAAGGAGTCTATGCATAAACTAGATCAACTAGCACAGGTATGCTGTGACAGAGGCGGATTTGAATCAAACAATATTGCATTTGTTCGTTCGAGGAGAGTTACTAGAAGCATGAATAATGCACCTATAGTTTCTATTCCTATGACTAATCAACAGGGTACTCAGCCTTCGATTGTCCATATTGAGGACGATGTTCCGTCAACTACTCATATAAATGAACCATCTCTTATAAAGGATAATAATGCAAAATTGGTTAAAAATATTATAGAGTCAGGTAAGGCAGAAGTTGCTCCATTGGGTATGGACGCCTGTAGTTCGGATCCCGAACCATCATTTATCAGTCTTCAATCATCTGGCCAAAACATAGATAATCCTAATCCTCCTCAGGCAGCCGATTCGTGTCACAAAAACGAAGGAGAAACTCTTCAACAAGTTCTAGATAGGATATACGATACCAAGATTATAAAATTGAAAGATGAACTTAAACAATGTCGATCTAATATAGCTTTGATAGAGGAGGAAAATAAGACGTTCAGGGAGGAGTTGTTGAACTGGATTAACAGGTGGAAAGAAATGAATATAAAAAAGAACCAATATAAAAAGGAGAAAAAGTCAATGATAGGTACAAATCAACATCTGCTTGAACAATTAGAAAAACAAAAGTTAGTGATTATTAGGCTTAAAGCCAAACTAGCCGAAGCCAGAAGAGTAGTCGATCTTCAAAATAGAACTTGATGGTTATTCCCATTTTCAAGTACAAGGGTTGTTTCTCTGTCAAACAGGTAATAAAAGTTTTGTTGTGCATGCCTGTAAAATCGCATATTTTACAGGCACACATATAAATTATGGTTTCTTTTGTTATTTATGTTTTAATTGGTTTTTAATGAGATGCTTTTGTTTGTTTAAAACAGGTGGGCATGTCACCGCTATCCTTTACAGTTTCTGGACGTGTCTAATATTCTAGATTTCAGTTGGAAGACGTGGCTGTTCATTGAAGACTGGAATTTCAACAACAACCACGAATTTGCCAGTTCCTTTAAACCAACAAATGTTCAGGCTAGTCGTTTTTATTGTTATCTTCTAGTGACAGGTGTTTGATGAAAAGAGATTCGATTCTCTTTGATAGTAATAGGACTCCTTTTATATCGCATTAGGAATTTATGGAAAAACTGAATCGAAAGACTGGGGTCTTATATAAACTAGGAATTTTTATGGAAAAGGGGATGGAGTGACTGAAGAGAGACACTCTTGAGATATTATTTTGATGCTGGTTTTGCTTCCTTACTGAAGTTTGATCTTTGGAAATGGGATGTAACTGGAAATCTCCAAGTTGATATCATGACTGGTATTGTTTTGGATACACTCTATATTTCAGTATATGATC
>LPNX010461445.1:4226-16504 GCA_001517045.1 Pseudotsuga menziesii
TTTATTTATATTTCATATGCTTGTAATTAAGAGATACTTATCACCTCTCTTCTTCCATGAGCTCACGTTTTATTGATGGAATATCAAAGACTTTCAATTTATGCTGTGATTCGTGAATACCAAATTTCATGTCAAATGGCAATTCCTTACAGACATCTAATGGTGAAGATGAAATATCATGAGATTTTGTGCTTGAAGATCAAGTTCCTTGAATCCTAAACCATCAATTTCTTACTTGAATATAATAACAATCATACTTTTTTATCAAAGTCTAGAGATCGATCTACAATGAGACATATGAAGAATTGATATGAAGACCAATGTTAAGACCTAAGATTCATCATGCTTATTCACTAGTCCAATGGTATGCTTATGTATTTCATTTTTCCCATTTTGATATGGATTCATGTTGAAGTTAATAAAGTTGTCATTTCCTTATGTGGTTGATAATTTTTTCTAATGCACATCATTAATGTCAGCACTGTCATCAAATTAACTTCAGCCTCAACTAATCCATTACTTCCATGAATTTTTGCTCCTTCCATCCTTGACCCACACATTAAAGTTAGCTTGGCTCACTTATAGTGTTGAGCTCCCTACCTTCCCTATGCCATTTGGAAATCGAATTTGATAGTGAAATCCTATTTGATGTGCCATCAGGCCATGAGATGATTGAAAACCAACTTGTTCATTGTATCCTTCGAGAATAAAAAAAATTTGATAGTGAAAACCGTTTAGACACAACGAGACATATATTTTTTGAAAACCAACTTGCTCGAGGACAATGTTTGAAAATAAGTGAAATAATTTTGTCTTTCTCTTTAAATAAAGTTTCCATGATTTTCTACTACATCAGAAGACCATTTTTCAACTCCATATTTCAGTTCCAATTCATCATGTTATGAGGTCCAAAATCTGCATTCCTCTTTCTTGCAAGTTTTTACACCATTGTGGAACATACGAGATCTCATGCTTCTTACTAGGTTGCTACACATTTCATGATATTCATAGGTATGTATAGGTATGCTTCTTTTTGTTTCTGTTAGTTAAGTTCATTGAATGTTATGCATTTGTATTTGGAAAATCACTTAATTAGTTTTCCCTACTTCCTCCTATATTTATAAGGGTATTCATATATTCCAGTTAGGGGGAAGCGGAACACATTACCTACCGTGACCACACCATTACCCATCATAATCCTTACAGTACTCATCATCTTTATTTTCCACCCCCTACTATACTCGCTCAACACAAACCTTCATCCTTATACTTAAGCATTACCTTATATTTACGTCCTTAGCTAATACCACTCTGACATGTGCTAACACCCAAGAATGAACAGAATGTTGCTACATAAACCTTGTTGATACCATACAAGAACCAACAATAAGGGATAAGAAGTATTACTAATTTCACACAATAACTAGTAGCAGGAAAAGGGGAGAATATCATCTAAAAGCCAAGGACACTACGAGAATAAAGGAATAGGTTGGCCAGAAGAACCTACAACAAAATAAGCTATTGTAGAATCCATTCCTACATAAAAATATAATTTCACACAAGAGGGTGGAAAAAAAAGGGGGTTCAACACAAGATAATTGGATTCATCACCTTGAGATAAAGCCACTCTTGCGAACAAAGGATCATTGGAACATATTCTTGTAGATTGTTCAAAACTTGAAGATGAGTTCAGACTTAAGAGACCATAGCCCATGGGAAGAAGTAAGGTGAGTTGTGCTTTTATTGACACATGTTTTGTTTATGGGAAATTAATATAAATAAACAATATATTGCTAGTGTTCTGAATTCTGCGATTTATAGAGAATATCACGCCTTCAATTCATTTCATCATTTAGAAGAGTAGTCACATTATTTTTTGAGCATAGAAGGTATCATGGAATGTATGGTTTCTGAGTGATTATAATATCTGAAAAGGGTACAAAAGCATAAGTAAATATGCTATAAAGACTAGTACAATAATGTAGAAGCTTGTAAGACATCCTTATGATATTTGTTTGGATAGCATTGTGATTACCACATTTAACATGGAATTTGAAAATAGCCCTAGTATGATTGTGACATTGATGCAAGAAATAAATATTTGTTCTTAATTATTATGTTGTCCATGCTGAAAGAAAACTTTGAAATAGATCCCTAAAAATGATATAAATTGAAGGTTATATCCATGATCGTTCTTTTCTTTCCAATATTTGGAGATGTGTTGGATGAAAAACTTTGTAGGGATACAAACTACCAAGGGAACTTCTCTTGATCTCCGTACTTAGTGTTCTAGAATCAATTCCTATATATTAACTATGCATATGTCTATGTTTTCAATTCAGTTTGGGGAAGAAGACCAATATTCCAAGTTAATAGTAGCATTATAAAACTTACACAGTATACCCTCTTAAATTTGAGCATGACTCACTGTCAATATTCTCTATCGCTATAGCCTTGTTGGGTGTCTCTACACCGTGGTAAATAAATCATGAACAATAGGAGTGGTGCGAGTTCTCTATGCTGGTTGAGGTATTGCGATTTTGTTTTTCAGTTTATATACTTCCACTGGTATACAAATAATTTTATTTTCTCCATGGGGTAGGTGCGATGATTTTAAATAACCCAATTACCTTATTCTAGAAACTTAGTTGAAATAGTCCATTTTTCATGTTGGTGTAATGGTTTCCATGAACATGATGGTATTATGAAAATGATTGGATGTCTTATTAGTGTCAATGAACATATGATCTTTTTATGTCATGTATTTGTTGTTGTTGTCAAGACATCTTCTAGTTATACATGCACATTGGGTGTTATTCCACTACAATGCTGATGGAAAGGGTCACACAATAAAAGAAAAATGGTGGATCATCAAAAATAGGAGAAGAAGTGAATCTCTCTCCACAATATTATTATTAATACTACAAAAGTAATGATTAAAACATTGTTCAGTATGTTGTTAATTCATGCAAGACTCGAACATGAACTAATGTTATATTTGCATTGGATATGGGATACAAAAATGCTATTTAAAATTACAGTGAATGTTTTTTGGTTAATTTTAGAGTCTTGAGATGTGTAATACCCCCTGAATTAATAATTTTTAATTCTTCTAGGAAATTCTTTGATTATTATTTTATTATTCTTTCATAGGAAGGTCAAGAATAAAACATTTTGTAATAAAACAATCACTATTTAATAAAATATGGTGAAAAGGAAAAAAAGTGGATATAACTGTTGAAAGAGTGTTTACTGACCCCCAAGATCAAAATGACAAGTGGAAAAGACCAGTGAGTGAGAACTCAAGATGCAGGAGGCATCATCCCCAAAAATCCGATTTGCACTCCTAGTTGAATTACTAAAGAGCAGGAGGCTCGTAACTGACCAAGTCCTAGGAGAAATACTATTTAATTGTATATCCATGAGCAGTAGGAGGGTAGCATTGGACATGGATTAAAATATGTATAATGCAAGAGATGTAGCATTAATATATTTTCTCTTGTGGTTCAGCGAATAGGATTGGGGGCTCTAGAGAAAGTAATTTGGATGCTCTTGGATTTGGTTGGAAGGAACATATTCTCCACTTTTGTTTTCCCATTGTTTGTTCGAGGTTCCTACTCTGTTTCTTATGAATGATTTTATATGCAGTAGGATGTACCTGTGAAATGTTAAATTGCAGTTATATTTTCTCGTGGTATTGTTTATGCATTTCTTGAGAACCATTATCCATGTTTTGTAAATCTTGGATCTAATGAATATCAAGTATAATGTAGTTTCATTCTAAGTTACCTTACTGCTATTATGATTGAATGTTTTAGAATTGATGAGTATGCATCTAATAGATTGAACCCTCTATTTTTACACAGTATAAGAGGTTCATATTGTGTATTTCCTTCTGAAATTGATTTCTGTAATTCTTCCTTAATTATGCATTACAAAATTAGGTTTTCAAATGAAAATATAATGTGTATTTAGAGTTTAGATCTGATTTATTCAATATTGTTGTTGAAACTTATTTGCATAGAGAAAAATCATATTTAAACTGTACAAATCCTATAAGCAACTTAGATCAGTTGGTTAAATGTTCTCAATTCATGTTCACTCAGTGGAATCAAGTTATGGTTGTCAACACTAAGATAGTTTCTAGATCAAATTAACTTACAGTGAATTAAAACCCAAATCAAATAGAAAACTTTTGAATGTAGAGTTAAACGTTGAGCCATGAGAAAATTCAGACCAGTGGTTGAAAAGAGATTTCACATTTAGAAGCAATGCCTGAGTTAAACCTAAACAAATAACCTTTGATCGTGTGGTTCATATCGATCTTGGAGAATATCGACAACGATAAGGAAATTTCATAGGAGAAAGAGCAAGGAAGATACAACAGGGGTCAGGCCGCAAAATCAGAAGTTGATCGCTGGAATTTAAGATCGATATCTACGACCACGATCTATCATAAAATATATTGATGGTCCACAATGATTTCGCAGGGAGAAGTTGCAAGTTTTGAACAACTTTTGATGTGCATGAAATTTTTTATGGAACACGTTTCATAGTTTTTGGAGTCCAACGTTGATTTGGTAGGGACACTGATTGGAACGTCAACAAGCCATTTTGTTGATTCAACTAGAAAATTTTTTAACAACATAGAGGGGGCATGAAATTTATATCCAAAGTAATTTGTTATAGGCTTGAGTCTGCCTCAGTGAGTTTAACATTGATCCATAATTTTAGAAGATCAACAATCAAGACTATATCTGCAATACTATCAATGACTGATAATAGTCATGGAGGTTTGATTGTGGAATCTACAAAGGAGAAGATCAACGACCAAGATTCCATATATAGGGAATATCAATGGATGATGGTAGTTGTGAAGGTTTCATTTTTATTGCATAAAAGAAATCAGATCAACGGTTGATATTTTATCCACAAGAAGATCAACGACTGATGATAGTCACAGAGGTTTCATTGTGGAATCTGCAAAGGAGAAGATCACAACCGAGATTCCATCTACAAAGAAGATCAATGGCTGATAATAATCATGAAGGTTTCATTGTGAATCCATAAAATAAATTAGATCAACGATCAGGATTAAATCCACAAAAGAGATCAATGGTTATAGAAGCTGCAAAAGGCAGCAGAAAGAAAAGGGGAAAAAGGGAGAAGGAAAAATGTTGAGTTTCGATTCGTTATTTCCACATCAAATCATGATCGACGGTCAAGGAATATTTCACAAACATCAACACTCTGAAAATTAATTGTGGAATGTGGAACACGGAAATACATGAATTAAGTTAATGGAACTTGGAGTTTCCAATACATGATCTTCGCATGAGATCAATATCGATAGTCAAGGTTGATTCCGCAAGGATCAACAGTGTGGAAAACATTTACGGAATGCAGAACGCGGAAAGGAAAGATTTAATTTAATAGAACTTGGATTTTCCGAGATCCAATCTTCGCATCAGATTAAGATCGATGGTCAATGTTGATTCTATGAGGATCAATGGTGCAGAAAGCATATGCAGAATGAGGAAGGTAAAAAGTGGTCAAATGAAGGTATATATTTATTGGTTTTCCTATTTTTGAGTTCCTCCTGGAAGGTGGAAGGTGTAAAATTTGGTTTAGTGTTGGAATGACTATTCTGGTTGCAAAGTGGATATGTCAACGAAGGAGTGACTCTTACAATGGTCCCTAATCCTGATAATGAATGTACAAGGATGATTTTGACCAGTAAAATGAGAAGGGTTTATTTTTATTTGTATTTTATAATAACAATTAGGTATTTTATTAATTTTTCTGAAGATATATGGTTATAGAATTTTTTTATAATTGAATTTTGAGGTATGTTACATATGGTAGCAGAGCATGGTTTCAGCACTGGGCCTGAATATGCTCAACACAAAATTTCTATAGAAAACAACAAGCTAATTTTTTTTAAATTTTTTCTTGAAAATTCTCTTACACATGGCAAAGAGAAGTACACATATATTTTGTGGGAAAAATGGTAGATGTGGTAACATCTGTAGAAGAAGAATGTCACCTGAAACATCCTTTCAATCAAGAGGGTAATATAAGGGATGGAGAGTTTTGGGTAGATCTAAATGAAAGTCAGGACAATAAATCTAATTTAAAAAGGACTGTGGATTAAGTAAGATATGAATTAAGAAGGGTTAAGGAATATAATGAGGAAATTATGAAGGCTCTAGAAGAACTAAACACTATCGTATTAGCAAAAATTCATAATGAAGAAAAAGATACCAATAAGGGTTTTGAAGAGGAACTGCCTAAAACTTCCCCATACAATTAATGTAATTGTAGGAAGCTGGAATTTTCCAGCCATAATCCTAACACTTCAAGTGAATAGTCTATTAAACATCACAAAAAAACTCAAGACTTAAGCGAAAGCAGTGACAAAAATAAAAAGAAGCAAAAGTATAGACCCTGTGAGGAAATCTATAGGGAGTTCAAGAAGATTAAACCACCTGTGTTTAATGGGTATCAAGAAGGGGTTGGAGGAAGAGGCCTCGTTGTCCAGTATGAAAAGGTACTTCAAGATATATACTTACTCGGATGATTTGAAAGAAAAATGGCCATTTATAATCTGGCTGGAAAGGAAGATATATAGTGGAAATACATAAATAAAGTTAATGGTATAAAAGAAGGGTATGTAACCTATAAAACTTTTAAGAAAAAATTTAGAAGATAATATTATGAAGAAAAAGCTCAGGAGTTTTATGAACTAAGGTTAGGGGCCATGACAATGAAAGAAATCTGTAGTAAGTTCTCAAGCTTACTTCACTATAGTCCCTAATTGATGAGAAGCCCAAGACACATCAATTCCTTATCGTCTTGCCCCTCATGTTCAAAGAACGGATTGAATATGACAATCCAAATACACCAGAGGAAGTGATGAGGAAGGACAACTTCTGTTATGACCAAAACAAGAATACAAAAAAAAGTATACCATCTTGGAAAAATCAAAGGCCAAATAATTTTGATTCCAAAATAAAACAAAATAAGTTCTATAAAAGTATGGGAAATAATCATAGATGGTATCAGGGTAACAATTACAAAGGTTTTAAACCTCAATATTCTACAGTACCCTCAATTGTTCTTAATAAAAACCCATCACAAAAAGAACCCTTAAAATGTTGGGAGAGTGGAGAGAAGCACTAATTTAAATATTTTCCAACAAGGAAGAAGGAGTTTAATGTTCATTCTATCTAGGAAGAAGTTATAGTTGGGGATATGGCGAGAAGCATACCCAAAATTTGCGTTGCACTGGAAAATCGAAAAGCAGACCACCAGACTTCCATGGTCAAATTTGAAGGTATGATAAACAATCAACCTATGTTTATATTAATTGATCGAGGCACAAGCCTGAGTTATATTTCACCTAGATTAGTTTATTTATGCAATTTGGTACCTAAAAAATTGGGTATGTCATGGCTAGTACACTTAGCGACAAGTACAAAAAGAAAGATTACTAGTATTGTTAGAAATTGTAAGGTAATGTTGAATGATTTCCTTACACATGTGAATCTAAATATATTTCCTTTAGTATCTTATGATCTATTGATAGGAATGGATTGGATTGATGAGCACAAAATTTTGCTAAACTGTTTTGATAAAACATTTACATGTATTGATAATAATATAAATAATATAAAAGATAAAGGAATTTCTAGGAAGGTAACCATCAGAGAAATTTCTGCTTTGCAAATGAAGAGATCAGTAAGAAAATCATGTAAGGTATTCACATTATATATAATGAGTGATAAGGAAAATTATATGAAAACTATACTAGAAGACATACCCGTTTTAAGGGATATTGGAGATATATTTTTGGAAGAAGTCCCTAGACTTCCTCCAAAAAAGGATATAGACTTCACAATCGATCTGATACCTGGAATGGTACAATCATTGAAATCTCCATATCAAATGAACATAATCGAACTCACAGAACTAAAGTCACAACTACAAGATCTAATCGATAAAAGGTACATTCAACCAAGTGTGTCTCCCTCGGGAGCACTGGTCTTGTTTGTGAAAAAGAAAAATGGTACACTAAGATTGCGTATAGATTACAAGAAACTAAATAAAATGACTATTGAAAAACGATACCACTTCCCCTGATAGATGATATATTTGATCAGTTCCATGGAGCAAGTGTCTTTTCAAAGATATATTTAAGATCGGGTTATTATCAAGTGTGAATAACTTGATGAAGATATTTTTAAAACAACATTTAAGACCTGTTACAGTCACTATGAGTTTGTCATAATTCCCTTTGGATTGACAAACACACCTATTGCATTCATGCGTTTAATGAACAACATATTAAGTAACTATCCAGATAAATTTTTTGGTTGTCTTCATTGACGACATATTAATCTACTCTAAGAATGAATAAGAAGACGAAGATGATCTTAAAATTGTTTTGCATGTATTAAGAGAACAAAAAATTTATGCAAAGTTCAGTAAGTGTGAATTTTTCAAAGACAAGATTCAGTACCTCGGATACGTAGTGTCCAAGGATGGAGTCTCAGTCGACCAAGATAAGGTAAAAGCCATAATGGAATGGTCGGTTTCTAAAAATGTATATGACGTTGAATCATTTATGGGAATCACCGGATACTACAAGAAGTTCATAGAAGGATTTTCTAAGATTTCCTACCCCATAACTTCCTGACAGAAGAAAGGAAAAAAGTTTGAGTGGACTAAGAAGTGCGAGGAAAGTTTTAATAAATTAAAACACCTATTAACTACCATCCCAATCTTAAACATTATTGATCTATTCAAGGATTTCATCATATGTACCGATGCTTGCATTGAAGGGTTAGGTGTATTTTTACTACAAGACAATTGTCAATGTATCTTATAAATCCATAAAACTAAAAGATAATGAGAATAATTACATGACACATGATATTGAACTTGGTGCTATAATTCATGCCTTAAAAATGTGGTGAAACTACTTAATTGGAGGAAATTTTTTACTTTTTTCGGACAACATAAGCCTCAAATATTTATTTGATCAACAAAATTTGAATGCAAGACAAGCCAAATGGATGTGCTTTCTAAGCGAGTATGACTTCAAAATAAAGTACATAAATGGAAAAGAAAATTAAGTAGCAGATGCTTTAAGTCGTCATGCAAATTTACTCTGTGTAAGTAGCAACTACAAATATGGTCTTGAAGGTCATATTTTAAGTACTAGAAATTATGATGGGGAATATTAGAGTTTAAAAGAAAAGGTTGCTAAAAATGAACAAGAACAAGTAAAAATAGAATTTAGCCTAAACCAACAAGGACTATTGTTGTATAAAAACAAACTGTATATACCTAACATAAGATAAATTAAATTGACAGACATGGATGAACTACATAAAAGACCTTACTCGGGGAATCCAGGGTATCAGAAAATGATTACCATGATTAGAAAGGACTTGTTTTGTCCAAACATGAAAAACAAAGTGGCTGAATACTTATCTCCCTCCCTAGAATGCTAGCAAGTTAAACCAGACCATCAACATCCTGCAGGATTGTTAAAGACACTACCCATTCCAGAGTGGAAATGGGATACCATCGGTATGGATTTCATCACCGGATTGCCCAAGAATTTCAGACAACGTGATTCCATCATGGTTGTGATTGAAAAACTAAGAAAAGTGACTCATTTTATACCTGTAAAATCTTCCTACAAATCTATTAATCTTGCAAACATCTTCATGAAACAAATATTTAGGTTACATGGCATACCGAAAGTGATAGTCTTGGATAGAGACGCGGAGTTTACATGTAACTTCTGGAAAGCCTTATCTAAGTCTTGGGTACCCAGTTAAATTTCAGTACTTCATATCATTCCCAAATGGATGGGCATATTGAAAGGGTAAACCAAGTTCTAGAGGACATGCTAATAATGTATGTTATGGACAAACCAAGTAAGTTGGAAGACTACATACACTTATTTGAATTTTCTTATAACAATAATTTCCAAGTTTCTATAGGTATGAGTCCATTTGAATTTTTGTGTGGTCATAAGAGTAATACTCTAGTATCTTGGAGCAGCCTTGTTGATAGATTGATGTTAGGACTTGATTTATTAGAAGACATCAAACTAACCGTGAAACACGTACAACAAAACTTGAAAGCTTCCCAAGACTGGAAGAAACGTTATGCTGACTTAAAAAGAACGCCTAGAAATTTCTGGGTGGGTGATCATGTATACATAAAGGTAAATCCCAAGAAAACTACCATGATATTGGGCATGTACAAGAAATTGACACCCGAGTATTGTGGGACATTTGAAATTCTAGCTAAACTAGGGTCGGTTGCCTACCAGTTAGACCTACCACGTAATATTAAAGTACATAATCTGTTTCACGTTTCTATATTGAAAAGATATGTCCATGATGTGTCTCATGTGATTGATTGGAATGTAATACAGGTTGAACTAGAGGGAGATTTCCAAGTGGGACCAGAGTGCATTCTTGACATGAGAGAACTTTTACGCCAAAAATGTACCATTGGATAGGTAAAGGTGCAATGGAAACACCTTAGTCCAAAAGAAGCTACTTGGGAGTTGGAAAGTAATATGCAGGAGGCATATCCAGATTTATTCCAAGGGGATGACATGGATGAATAAAATAAAAATTTATAACACCGAGGATGGTTTTATGTTTTAAGGGGAGGTGTATGTAATACCCCTTGAATTAATAATTTTTAATTCTGTTGTAAAATACTTTGATTATTATTTTATTATTCATTGATGGGAAGGTCAAGAATAAAACATTCCCTATTTGATAAAAATATGCTGAAGATGAACAAAACTGGAAATAGTTGTTGAAAGAGTGTTTACTGACCCACAAGAGGAAAATGAAAAGTGGAAAACACAACTAAGAGAGAAATCAAGATGCATGAGGCATCATCGCCAAAAATCAAGTATGCACGCCTAGATGAGTTGCTAAAGAGCAGGAGGCTCATCAATGACCAATTCCTAGGAGAAATAGGAGAAATACTATTTAATAGTATGTCCATGACTAGGATGAGGTTTGCATTGGATGGCGATTAACACCTGTATAATGCAAGAGATGGAACTTTAAGATATTTTTATCTTATGGTTCATTGAACAGGCTCAAGAGTTCTGTAGAAAGTAATTTGGCTACCCTGTGAATTGGTTGGGAGGAACAACTTCTCCACTTTTGTTTTCCCAACACTGGTGCTAGGTTCCTACCTTGTTTCTTATGAATGATTTTATATGCAATAGGATGTATTAATTCTGTCACAGTAATCTACGGACTAAACATAGTCTACAAGTGATTCAAGACAAATTACACATGAAAATGGTGTAACAGTACTGCAATAAGAGTTTGCAGACCCTGTATAATCAAAATGGATTGATAGTACAATACAATGTCATGCAGAATGCATGAATACCGATATAATTTGAATACTCAAGGAGGTCATTCAAATTGCATGGATGGGTGTATCTTAACTAAATGTCAGCCACCATCGACACACATAGTTAACCACTGATCTAATCCATAAATGACTCTCACACTAAGTCCTAATTGAATCGGATTGCAACAGATGACGGAGTCTAACTGAAAGTGACTCATCACATGTAAGTGCATGTCCAAATCAAGTAGGTAGCACATCCATAACTCCAAGTAGGTTTGATGGAGTTAACTGAAGTGCCACTTGCCATCAGAAGTGGTTGGAGGTGCCCTAGTTGTCTCTAGTTCATAAATAATAGCAAAAAATAATCAAATAATGAATGGAGGTGCCTTTACAACTTATCTTAACCAATTTTAGGTGAAACTATAATCAATTAGAAATTAGATGCATTTATGACACTCAGATCACCCCAGAATTGCTCCCTGTTTGAAGGAGGAAGCCCAATTAGCCTCCTCGAATGAAGGAGTATGATTAATTAGCCTATTTGACTGAAGGAGGGCATGGGTGTGCTCATGCTGATGTCATAGTGTGCTCATGTGATTCCATGTAAGTCAATTAAACTTAGGATAGTGGGTAAATAGGCAAAAAATTGAGCAAATAAGTATGCATGTTGGGTAAATGACTCCAACAGCCCCCCTTCAGCTATACTCAAGAGGAGTAAAAATAAAATACATGAAATGCTAGGGACCCAGAAAAAAATTCCATAGGTCACCCTGTATAATAATGTAACTCAAACAATGCTAAAAAATAAATCTAAGTGAGGAAAGAGGGAAAACCCAGTGGGAAACCCCCCCCCCCCCCCCCCCCCCCCC
>LPNX010461458.1:4382-36401 GCA_001517045.1 Pseudotsuga menziesii
ATTCCAGTAATTGCTAATTCATGAGTAATTGTTAATAATTCTTTGATGAGATTGAATCTTAGTTCCTAGATCATGTGCAAGAATTAATAGTGGCTTGGACTTGCCCGATTATTAACCCCTTTGATTTTTTCCCTGTTGGTGTTCCCATTAGCCTTTCGACTAATCCTTCCTTGATTCCTATAGGAACAGGGTCACATTTGTTGGACAACCCAATGAGTTTGTAAATGGTTTTGGATGATATTTCCACCGGTGTGTCGAAGTGGAACTTCCCATTGTAGTATTGGCTGATTATGAATTTTACAATAGTTTCCTTCGTCCCTCCAAAACTAGCCATGAGAGGTGCATTTAGAAAGTTCATAATGGTTCTATGGTTTACCTTCTCCGCTTCCTCTATCAGTCTTGAATTGCCTTGGTAAGCCCATTCTTTGATTTATGCCCAGTGTTTCACTCACGAACCTTCTTGTACTTTCGTGTTTTAATGTTTCTTAATCTTTTCACTAGTGGACTTATGATGGATTCCAACTCTTTTACTTTGGCTTCTAATGGTGGTGAAGATGGTGGTTCTGATTTGTGATGAGACTCTGGTGGTGGTGGTGGTGGTGACGGTGAATGCTCTCGAGTTAGAGGGGTGGTCGAAATATTTGTCGGCATGGATTCTTCGACTTATGTTTGAAGGTCGACATGATTGTCGATTCCTTCATCTTCCATGAGGTTGTCGATTTCAGCATTTGCTTGATTACCTTTGAGGGAAATTAGTCCCCTCTCTGCGTCATTGACTGGACGATTCTCTGCCTCATTGACTGGATGATTTTGGAAGGTTGGTATAATGGATGAGATATGCGTTCTGACTACAGTGGATGTTGGGTCGAGGTTGTGAATGTACAATGATTTGATGATTCCTATAACTGATGGTGGTGATGATCCTTGGTCAGGTCGTGGAATGAGGTTTTGTCGAGAAGAGCTTGACTCGACAAGTTTGTGGGTGGTGTTGATCTGTTGGGCTTTCATGAATAGATTTGGCAAATGATTGATAAATCACTGAAGTTCAACATCTTTATCATTTTTTTCCTTAAGGGTTCCCAAGATAATCTCATTGTAGCTTGGTGATATGGCCACGATTGAATCTGGTGTTATTCTAGTGGGAGAAGGTCTTGGTGAATCTGGAGTCAGATCAATAGGATTTGTTTCAGGATGGGTAGCAGTTTTTACCTTTTTAGGCATACCTTGCTTTTCTCCTGATTCGACAGACTGCTTGAATTGGGTCTCGACTAATACCTTGTTTGTTGCAGCATCCTCCAGTATGTTAGCGACAATAGCAAATAGTTCTTCCTCATCTTCTAATTCCTCTGATAAGATGATTTTGCACTTACCCTTCCCTTTTCCCTAAGTCCCTTGCTTTTTCCTTGAGGTTGATATTTCCTTAGCTATTTACCTCAAATTTTCTTTTGTCATGGCATAATCTAGGTTGTCTGAATGACTATCTTCCTCTATATGTTCTTCTCCTTTCTCCTGTTGTTGAGTTGGGGTAATAACTCTTTGTTCTATCGGTGTGAAAACCTGTTGTTCAGTTCGTGCATTTTCCATCTAGAGGGGTTTCTTCTCTTCTGTCGGCGTGTCCCCTGAGGTGAAAGTACTACTATGAAGGTTGACTTCATAGTCTTCCTCCTTGTCCTGTTTGTTCAATGGCTCTAAAATAACTTGGTTACTTTCTTTTGCAGCCTCCGGTATGGTGATGTCGGTTTTTCACTGCCTGGTCGACTCTGTGAATATCTCCTCGACTATTGGATAGTAGTCGAGTGTTTTTTCCTTAGCTGTCGACCCTTGCTTATGCCATACTGTTGTATGGTCGAACTCTAGTTGGATATGAGTTGTAGGAGGAAGATATCTTCGGATGTTTTGAGGCACCCTCCATCTAGCTAGTCTGATTTTAAGATCTTGAAACCAATGTTCTAGGAACACTTTGCTTTCTTCTTGTTCTAGTGGGGTTCTAGTAATTGAAAAAGGCTTAAAGCGCCACATATGAAACCTGGATGGCTCCAACAAGTATTTATGCCCGATTGGACATAGGTGGTACATAGATATCCATATTAAGAGTGATGGGAATCTAATTATTGCACCTGATTCTTGGCACTTCTCACAGATGGATTTGAGTATGTCGACCATGTATTGGGCCCAGCGGTATATATTTCCTATGCTTGCTATGCAGTCAACTACTTCCAGCATGTCAAGCTTCAAGTCACAGTCGCGTCCTGTGACAGTCAAGCCAGTGGACATGATTTTGGACACTATTTTGGGTGTGGTGGCTTGGACTTGCTTGATTATTAACCCCTTTGAGTTTTTCCCTGTCGGTGTTCCCGTTAGCCTTTCGACTAATCCTTTCTTGATTCCTACAAGAACAAGGTCACCTTTGTTGGATAGCCTAGTGAGTTTGTAAATGGTTTCAGCTGATATTTCCACCGGTGTGTCGAAGTAGAACTTCCCATTGTGGTATCAGTTGATTATGAATTTTACAATAGTTTCCTTCGTCGCTCCAAAACTAGCCATGAGAGTTGTATTTAGAAAGTTAATAATAGTGTTATGGTTTACCTTCTCTGCTTCCTCTGTCATTCTTGACTTTCCCTGGTAAGCCCATTCTTTGATTTATGCCCAGTGTTTCTCCCATGAACCTTCCTGTACTTTCACATTTTTAATGTTTCTTAATCGTTTTACTAGTGGACTTATGACAGATTCCAACTCTTTTACTTTGGATTTCATGGATCTAGTTTGTTTTGGGGCCATTTTGTCGATTGTCTGTTCGGCTCTCTAGGTGGTTGATTTGCTCAAGGGGGTCTGGTAATTCTGTCGCTGTAGATCTTGATGAAATAGAATAGTATGTGATCTTCGACTGGCATAGTATTTATAAGTGGAGCGGATGGCGATTTTGTTGATGGTGTTATTAATGGCGGATTTTATGGTAAAGGACGCACTAATGAAGGATGATTTAATACGTTCTGGTTTTGGCGCTCCCTCTGACTATAGTCATGATGGGTTGATTTGACGTTTTGATCCTCTTGTCGACGATGAAGGTATGGTTGATCTGTAGTATGTCGATGGTAAAAATGTTGATTATTGTCGAATGGTCTACTATGCCTGTCGAAGTTCATTTTGATTTTCCTTGATTCCTTTTGGAGTTTTAGGTTTTTGATTTTTATATATTTTTTTAACAATTATAAAACCGCTTTTCTTTTTCTTTTCTTTTTTTCTTTTTTTTTACTGTTTTAGTTGGGCACCATTTACCAGCTTCCAAAATATTGTGGCCTATAATGTTCTCAGTCGAACTGATCCATTGGCATTGATTTCTTTGATAATATAAGGTCCCATCGATTATGTGTGTAACTTTTTAGTTTTTCCTTTCAGCCTACTGTTGTATAGTAATGCAAGGTATCTGACCGACAAATTCTTGTTTTTGACGTTTCGATCATGCCAAGCCTTCTGTTGTTGCTTCTAAATTTCTTTGTGTTGTATAACAAACAGTCGGTGTTCTTCTAGTTTGGCTAATTGCATTAGTCGATCCTTTCTTGCTTATTCAACATTGATATGTAAGATCTCGGCTATCACCGGTGTATGCTGTCGAAAATGTAAAGGAACACCTGCTCCTTGGCCGTAGACTAGTCAAAAGGTTGTTTGGTCAATTGAACATTTATATGATGTCCTGTACGCCCATAATACTACAGGTATTTTCTCATCCCAGTCATCTTTGTCAGTATTGCGTATTTTTGTTAGACCCTTTGTTAGTGTTTTGTTGAATGCTTCTATCACCCCATTCGACTGAGGGTGATAAGCTGTGCTTTGTCGATGGTCAATTTTGAACTATTCTGTCAATGATGTGATTGTTTTATTGATGAAGAGTGAGCCTTGATCACCAATTAAGGTTATAGGACATCCAAACCTAGTGATAATGTTTTCATATATGAATTTAGCAGCTACCTCACTTGAACAAGTGTCGACAGGTTCTGCTTATGCCCATTTAGTGACATATTCTACTACTGTTATAATATATCTTGCACCTGTCCTTTTTGTTGGGACTGGAAATGGACCTATAAAGTTGATAGCCTAGATTTCGAATGTGAGGCTTGGGTTTATTGATATTAAAGGAATTTCTGTACTAGGTAGCAGTTGACCTATACGTTGGTAATGATCACATTTGCTCACAAACTTTTTACAATCTTTGTATAGTGTCGACCACCATAGTCATGATTGTTTGATTTTCTTTGCATTTGTATCCGACTGAAAGTGTCCTCTCATCAGTCCATAATTTGCTTCATGCATAATATTTTCCCGTTCATGTTCTAAAACACATCGACAGAGTATTTTGTATAAGAATCCATTGATTAAGGTGTATGGGGTTGCTTTCATGGTTAAAAATTGTTTTTTCTTATTGTTCATGCCTTCTGGTGCTTGACCATTCTCTAGAAATTGCCTTATTTCCTCTAATTCTACAGGAACAACTTCTATTAGGAATAAGTGTGCATCTAGTAGGTCATCTTCGACTCCTATCGGCTCCTCCCCTGTGTCAATTCTCGACAAGTGGTCAGGACCGACATTTAGCTTTCATGTTCGAACGACGACTTCGAATTCAAATTCTTGGAATAGAAATAGCCAACGACAGATTCTCCCGTGGTGCAAAGTTTTATTGACAAGGAATTTTAATGCTTGATGATCTGTATAGAATATGAAGGGGTTAGCTAGTAGCTAGTGTCGATACTTTTGAAGGGCAAAGACCATACCTAATGCCTCCCTTTCTGTCGTGGAGTAGTTGCGTTCAACTTTGTTTAATTTTCTACTACTGTATATGATTGGGTAATCCATGCCATATTTGCCAGGTTATGTCAATATTGCTCCTATTGCTAAGCTTGAGGCATCAATGTGCACATGAAATTTGATCAACCAATTTGGGAATCAAAGAATGGGTGCTTCGACTAATTTTCTTTTTAATGTGTAGAAGGATGTATCACATTCTTATGTCCAGTTAAACTCTTGATCTTCTCCTAACAGTTCTTCTAGAGCATATGTCATATCAGAGTAGTGCCGAATGAATTTTCTATAGTAACAAGTATGTCCTAACAGTACTCTGACTTGTTTTGGGTTCACTAGCGGCTTTTAGTCGAATATAATTTTTCTCTTTGCAAAGTCGACTTTGATACCTTATTTGCATACGATATGCCCTAATAGGATTCCTGTAGGGGTTAAGAATATGCATTTCTTTATATTGAGAGCTAACTGAATCTGTCAGCAACGTTCCAGCATAATCCTTAACCATTTACAGTGGTATTTCAGCACAGAGTATATCGTCCAGTCATCAAAGTATATTTCCATTGTTTTGTAGATGTATTCTTGAAATGTCTTGACAACTATTCTTGAAAACACTGCATGTACATTTTTTATCCCAAATGGCATGACTCTGTAGGAAAATGAACCAAATTCACATACGAAGGTTGCCTTTTTCTGATATTCTTTGGCTATTGGTACCTGATTATACCCTAAGAATCCATCTGTAAATGGATAGCATTCATGTCCTGCGACTTTGTTTAGGATTTCATCAGTGTATGGAGTTGGGCATGGATTGATTAAGGTAACCTTGTTTAATTCATGAAAATCGACACAGATTCATAGTTTTGTCAGGTTTTGCTTTTTCGGTTGGACGACCATTGGGCTTTCCCATTCCGACTGGTCGATGGGGTAAATTATTCTGGCTGTAAGCATATTATCGATCTCCTTTTTAACTATTTCCTTATATTTATGCGCCAACTTATAAGGTATTTTCTTGATAGGTCGGGCATCAAGTTTGATGTCTATATTCATCTCGCCCATTTCTACTACTAATCCTTTTAAGTCTTTGTAGTCTCGTGCAAATACATCTTGAAATTGTTTTAATAAGTTGACGATCTCTGTGGTTTGTTCTTCGCTCCAATAGTCACCAATTTTTGCCATTTTTGGTCTATTATCATTAGAAATGTCAATTTCTTTAGTTTTTACTTTTGCATCCATCCACTCTGGTGCTTTACTTTCATTAATATGTCGACTACCTTCTTTGAACTGTGAAAATGTTGCTAGAAATTCTGCTGCTGTCATTTGGTCGGTGTCGTTTTTGTTGGTCGACACAATTTTGAATATCGTTTTAACTGGTTTGATTGTTTTCAGGTGATCGATATTCCATTGAAAGCTCCTCCCATTTGTGTGTTCATTTTCTAATTGGATTCTTGTTGACTGTGGTATTTTGTTGGATCGAACATTATAGCAGGTTGCATTTGGTCACCTTCTATTTTGTGTTGACTCATTGGTAGTCAGCTGTATAAATGTTTTTATCTGTTTTGTAGCTTCGACTAATTTTGTGTCTTCCGATATAAAGCTAAAATCTTTAATGAAATTTTATTTAAGTTCATTCCATAGAAATGTTTCGCCTCTTGCTTCTTCCATTTTATACCACTTGTTAGGTAAGTTGTCTAGTGTTGAGGGAAATAGGTGTGGCCGTATACGTTCGTCTTTGTAACCAAGTCTTCTCCACTTTGTTTCACATATTCTTATATGATTTTTTGGATCTTGTCCTTCGATGAAGACATGTCTTTGTGCATGTTTTGTTAGCTTCCTTCCTCCGCATATTTCTACGAAGAAAGTCGAAGCTGTTGTCCACGTTTGTAGCCTCAACTAATGGGTCTCCCACCATCGAGCAACTTGTCCTGTAAACATTTCGATTGGGCTTTGAAGTTGGCCATGTTCACCTAGGTTCTTAGAGACTTGTTCTACATGGAGAGCTGGTGATTCTCTTTCTTTATACCTAACACTCTGTTTATTATCTGTTTTTATTGGTGCTAATGAGGGGTATTCCCTTATTATTTTCTCAAATATTTTTGAGATAGTCGATACAGAAAAGCATTGTCAGGTTGGTTTCTTTTGGATAGATTTATTGGTCCAACAACCTCTTGCTTGCGTTTCATAATTTTCAATCTCACAATCGTATAATTCTGCGTATGAGTTATATTTGACCCAGTCCTGGTTCCCTAGATGAAGTTCACCATAAATATTGGGTTCAGTATAGTCTTCATTATTGTGTATTTGGTATAGTTGTCGAATGTTGACTTCTTCATCAATAGGTTCAGTCCAAGGTTCGCCTTGGGAAGGATGAATGGGGACAATAAATTTCTATCCATTCCCTTTTAATTTTATTCTTTCCTTGTCTAAAGATATTGATGATTTCATTTTTCTTCCTCGTGGTCGACCTACCAAGTCTGGGAAGGAGCTGGATCCTTCCTTAGGGTCGATAATTTCGAAGTCGATATGCCTTTTATCATTGTATCGACATTTCTCCAAACCCCAATGGGTTCGATCAATCCTTGGTCAGCTAATTTGAGGTATAGTCCTAACTTGTTTAGTTGAGGTCTACCAAACTGTTCCCATGTATCTCGTGTCATAATATTTACTTGTGAACCAAAGTCGAGAACGACTTGTCGAACATGATATCCTTCAATTTCAAGGTTGACAAGTGGGTCAGCATCACTCTTGTTTTTTTTATTCAAGCTGCATATATTTTTTGGTTGTTTATCTGTATTATTTTTGTGCTTCATATTATATAATAATTAAATGAATTGAGACACCGATTTATCATTCTATATTAAACTGAATAGTTCTTCAAGTGTGTTTTCTCTCCTGTCATCAAGTGCTTCCTGTCCAGCAAATTCCTGAAACATGTTTGATGCATCGTTATATAATTGTTTTTGTTTCGTCGGGTTAGGATAATCATTTTTTTTTTTTAATTTTGCTTATATGTGGGTTATCATCTCCAATTTTCATCCCTTTTCCAGTGACTATATGTAGGTTCTTTGTATGCATTGCAACATGTTTCTGAACACACGACAAGACATTAACGTTTTTTTTTATTAATACTGTCACCTATGGTGGGACAATCCTCTCGTGAGTAATCAGCCACACCACAGCTAGTACAAAACTTTAGATCAGTTCTATCCTTGTATGGACAGCCTATGTAGCGGTGTACTTCTTTAGAACATGTAAAGCATTGGATGGGTCGTCATGGTCGATTGTCACGATTTCCAGAAAATCATCCTCGACCTCCAAATCCTCCATGACGATTGTCGATCCAGCGCTCATATCGACGGCCTTCATATCTTTGATTATTCAGCTCATCTTGATCATTACTCCTTGGAATGTTATCATTATTCTATGTGACTAGATTCGTTTGGTATACTTCTTGATAGTTTTTTTGATTCTTCAGGTTCAAGTGGCAGTCGACCGTTGCGTGACCTTTTACCTCACAGATTGCACACCAAGATGCTTTGCCATTTTTCTTGTTATATGGGCAGGATTTCATTGAATGTTCTCCATGTTCTTGGAAAATGTCACATAAGCATTTTTTTTTACCAAAATGAACGTCTTGTCGACAATTATCTTTAGTGTGTCTAGTCGTGGAGCATTTTGTGCACCAAACATCCTGATTTTTGAGGTTTAGCTCTTTCAAATATTTTTGCATGATTTCCAACTGTTCTTCCAGCCCAGTATCGATGGGATATGTTGGGAAATCCTCATCCATCTCTACCTACATAGATTTGATCAGTGCGTCTTCATATGTTTTAAATGTCTCCAAGCTTATATGTCGCTGAATTTTCTATGACATGCCTGCAAGAAACCAATGAATTAATAATTGTTCATCAATTACATAGTCTAGTTGGCTCAGAAGGTCCTTCCATCTCTTATCATAGTCCCAGACAGATTCTACTGTTTTGTGAGACGTCGTCTTCAGTTTTTTTGTTGCTAGATGCTTTGAATCTGGTGTTTTAAAGAAAGATAAAAATTGTGCCTTAATGTCTTCTTTGGATGCTTGGGGTGTTCTCTCGATATAGGTCATATATAAAGTTAATGCTCTTTTTCGTAAAGCACTGAAAAACTGCGCCATCTGTCGTTCTTTGGTTGTAACTTGATTGGCCTCCCATATTGACTCATAGACGAACCAGTGTCATCTAGGATCTTCATCACCCTCATAGAGGGGGATATGTGCTGAGCCATGACCCATGTCGGTGTTGACGTCTCCTCTAGGAGGTGGAATCAATGGGGGTGGTGGTGGGGGTAGTGGGATACTCTGCGTATCTCTTTATTCACAGTTGTTGTCGATAGAACTTTTGTTCCCGTTAGTTGTTTTTTTTGTTGTTTCTTCTCCCACAAGTAGTCGGTTTGGGTCGACTTCTTCTGTCGATGTCCAACTGCACTAGTGTGCTTGCAATTTCAATTGTTCTGTTTCTCATAAAGCTGTGTTTGGTAGGGGGGTACTCCTTCATGTGTCGGGTAGAGTAAGTGGATGCTTCGGTTGGAAGGGTATGCCTAAAGTGTTACCTAATTTCCTTCCTTCGGTCGACGTATTATTGAATGAATATCATCATTTACTTCATCGTCTCGTTCGACTCCATATACCGAACTCACTAGCTCTTAGTCGTAGGTCCTCTTCCACAATGGCCTGGATTCAGGTACTCGGATTGATCGAAGACAGAGGTCTTACCTCGTGGGGTATTTCTAGTTAGAGAGCTTCTCGCTACTCTATCCACAAATCCTCTTCCATGGTGATACTTCCTCATCCACGCCTTCTTCTTGTTGGTCGTGACCCAACTCTGGTGGATTTCTTCCATGTTCCGTCACCCCAGTGGTCATTCCTCTTTGCAACGCTATAGATTGCTCTCTTCTCTCTTCCCTTATTTTCTTCCATTTCTCTCTTTCTAACTTTTGCAAGTCCAACATACCTTTGTGTGTCACTATTCGTTCAATTTCCTTCTTAGGTTGAATTTTCATTGCTGGTGATGGTATTTTCTTCAGTCGGATAGAATCCTTTTTACTCTACCCCGACACATGACTAGCTATCCCCCCATAGCCTACCTGACACTTTAGAAAGCTCAGATAGTTCTATTTATTTGCTTAGGAATTACTCCCATTCCCTTTCAGTAATGAATTTTTCCCACTTCCTTTGTTTCTCCACCCAGTTAGAATTTGGTTGTGGTTCGTTTAGTGATGGATAAGGTTCTATGATGTGGCCCACTCCCTTCTCAATTAGGAATTTGAACAAAAGGGTCGGTAAAGAGCAAAGAAAATGCTCAGTGAAGTCTGTATAAAACCTTCTCTCGATACATTCGATCGAGACTCTTTCCTCCACGGCTTGTTCTTCGCAGAATTTGTCTGTGATATTTTCAAACCACTTCAACAGATTTGTTCATCTGCCTAGAATCACTTTCTCCAGTAAATGTTGCTCTTTATTTTCTTTCGGATTTTTCATCCATAAGTTTTTTCACCAACTGAGGCACCGGATCTACAAACTTCTCATGGGTTTCAATGAAGAATTTCCCCTTTTCCTGAGCAATGGTCGATCTGTTTCTTCTCACGTAGTTTTGTAAGTAATTTGAAATCTTACACTCCCGCCAATTCTTAATCTCTTGGTCTGATATCATCTACGTATGGTCATGTCATCCGTATATGTACTACCAGCAACAGAACCAATGTTGTAATCTCATAGATCACATAAGGTTACCAATAATACACATAAGAATCATATAAACATATAGAGACAAGAGACAAGAACATGTAATGGAATAACATATTATATTATAGAATCACATGAGTGTCCATACATATACAAAACTGAACCAAGTTCTTAACTAGCTCAACAACCTATTATATATGGTTACAAAACAGTTATGAGTAACTACTTGTCGATTCAGTCAATCGACATGACCTTTGGAGGCCAACCTAATATTCTATTAGTCGGTTAACTCGACTAATCGTCTCACCAACTAGATCCTCCAACACGGACCAACACTTAGCGCTTTCATGTCTAAGCGACTTGCTGAACCTGCACTGTAGTTTCGGTTGGCTATTCAAGCCTTTCATCGAAACCACCTGTTAACGTCGTTTGCACCAACACTGCACTTCGTTGTTAACACAGCTCTGATACCACCTGTCACAACCACAACACACGCCACCTTTCTCTAGGGTTTGTTGCGACGTGCGACACCGTCTAGAAACCTTGTAACACCCCGGTTTTGACCCCATTTCATTAGATGTATATGATGTATATATTTGAAATGATCATGGTGCAGAGCTAAATTCCAAGGCCCCACCATCGATTGGTTATGCTATGTTTCGGATTTAAATTGTCGTCGATGGTATATCGGGGCATGTGGCATACATATTGAGTTTTGTCGTCATGTAAATATGCATCTTTAATTAAATAACCCAACCAGCTACGTTCATGGCAACTAAATTGAGAAGGCGCATGATTTTCACAAGGATAAGGGTGGGGGAATTGTCAAACCTTGAACCATGAGAGAAAATCCATGTTTCACCACCCTGTTTTGATTTTCCCATCTTTTCTTGTCTTACCCAACCACCACCATTAACATCTACTGCTGTTAGCTGGGGCCGTTATGGCTGGGAGTGGAGTGTGGTAGGACTGTCAGTCCTTGCCCACATGCACACTCCACCAGTATTGTTGACCTCATAATGGCAAGCAAAAACCACGGCCATCACTCCAGTGGACACTCCACTCTCTCCACAACGGTGCTGAAACACTCATGCACTTCCAACTACTACGCATCCTCACCATTGTCTATTCATCCTCATAGATAGGTGGAGCTATTCGTACTCATGTAGGGACCATTGTCTGTTCATTGTTCTAACACCCAGGTTTCTTTCTTGTTTGGTCTCACGTAGCCAGGAGGGAGGAGCCGCCTCCACTGTCATTCCTATTTTCTCCACACAGAGGAATCGGGTGTGTTTCAACCCGTATTTGGGATTTGGTGTGAATTTTCTCTCACGCACTAGGTTCTACATTGTTGTTACTCACGCAACAAGCTAGGGGCTGTTCGGTCCCTATCACCCACAATTTTTCCTGTGGAGAGCCATTTTACACTCAGGGACTATGTGACGGACCGTTGTTTTCCCCATGTTGTGAATTGTGTTTACTGATATGTTTTGTGACTGTTGTAATTCGCTTGGGATTTGTTTTGGCCATGATAGGGCCAAAAATGACTCAGGAGTCGTTTTCCCTATTTAAGCTATAACAGCTGACTGATTGCATGTGTGCAATGGTTGGTCTTTGGACTATGTTGGGAGCAGGGATGGGGGCTTGGTTTTCTTGATAAACCTGGTGTGTTTGGAAACCACACAGACAGAGCTAGAGGGCTGGCTTTCTTCTCCACAACCGCTGAATAGCACTGGAAGGGAATGCAGGGCCTGAGGGACCGTGTAGCAGAGAAAGGACTGATTCCTTGTGTTGGGTGTGTGTGGGTGTCTTAGAAGTTAGGCTAGTTCTGGTGTAGGTGTTCCTGGCTCTGTAATGAGCTCACCATCTTAGCATTTAGCCTTTCCCAACTCCTTGATGGCTTGATAAACCTGACCATGTTAGCTTGGCTGTCTTGTTGATGGCCTGAGAAACCCAACTGTGTTGGCTTGGCTATGTTTTGTGTATCCTTGGCTATGTGTAAGCCTGGTTGTTCCTTATTCCTTGGAGAATCATGCCCAGCTCGGGGGTGGCAACATTGCTGAGAGATTAAGGAGCACGCTGGCCTATGGTTGGGTGGAACGTTGCAGTGACATAGCTGGTTGTGGAACGAGTTCTTCATAAGATAAGTAATCTTGTCTATTTTACTTCTACAATCATATTTTCTGTTAATAAATGTGATGAACATGTAGAATGCTTGTATGAACATATGTTTGCTTCCGCTGTGTATATAAATAATTGCATCTGTGCATGTTCTACTTCAATGCATTTTGTTTTCAGCATTTCAGCAATTTTATGAATGCACATGTTCATGGGGCTGATAGCCCAGATGGTTAACGCCATGGTAGCGTCCTCTTCGTCGATCGGAGGGTCGGGGACGTTACAGTGTGGTATCAGAGCTCATGTTGTAGCATGGGCCTGAATGGACCACGAAGATGCAGTGACAGAAGCATGATTCCTTTCTACCCAGCAGATATTAGAGGTTGATGACAGAAAACTTCCACAAATTTGTCTAAGTGTTTGAACAGTCTGTTCATCGGAACACTTCGCAGGAAGGGCTTCCGATGTAGTGGATAGCTAGGTGAAAGCATACCTGACAGAGGATAGTTGGAGGGAAAATTGTGGAAATTTTCTAAGTGTTAGACGTCCGTCAACGGAAAAAGTTGATCGAGCGCCAACCATTGCAAATGGCTAGACAACTACGTGTCCGACGGGTAAGGCCTCCGACCACCGACGCAGTAAAGAAAGTTCAAAATTTTTCTAAGTAATGAAAACATAGACCATCGGAAGCAGAAAGGGTTTCGTGTGCTACCATTTCGGAAGCCTAGAGCACTAGCCTTCCGACAAGAAGAGACTACCGATACCGATCAGGTTATGCCACAAGAGGTTGGGCCGCCGATCTAGAGAAGAGAGAAGATGGTGGGCCGTCGTTGCGGCTGCTGATGGAACTATTTCGCCGACGAAAAGAAGAGAATGGAGCTGATTAAGCAGCAAAAAGGAAGACTAAAGGGGGGAAATTTTCAAAAAAAATTCTAAGTCTTGGAGTCATCAGCCATCAGTGATGGTTAGTGGATTAAACATCCACCGTTGCGGCTGCCTAGATGACTAACCACCCGATGCATAAGACACAAGATTGTCGATGAACAGAGAAGGAAGTTAGTTGTGCTGACCACCAAAATGTCGGAATGTTAGTTGGGATGAGACCCGATCTTGTACAAGGAAATTTTGAGTTTTTCAAGTGGGATTTCTTAGCAATTTTCAGCTGTTTTTCAGTGGGATTTTCAGGGGATTTTTAGGGCTAAAAAGGAGAAAGTGGCAGTGATCTTATGTTCCAGATTGCGTGAAAATCATAGATTTACAAACAAAAAAAAACGAGGGTGTTTCCCTCCACCCACCCTGCAATGGCATAGCGAAGCCATAAGGGGGAAAGCCCCCTTGACCCCCATCATTCCCCTGAGACAGACGTTCTTGAGGAAGAAATTTCTATGTTTGGGAAAACTTGTAATTTTATGATTTTTCCAGGAGAGGGTAAGTAATGCTAGTTTATATCAATGTTATGCATCTAACACTTGTGTTACTAACACATTTGCAGAATCATAGTCACCTTCAAGAGAATTATTCCAGGTAGTGCGGTTTGGTAAGTAAGTGGTCGTTCAGTTATGAGAACCCATGATGGATATGATGCTCGGGATTCTTATGAGTGTGCTTGAGACGCCATAGGAGAAAATGTCTGTAATGGAAATGATTACATAGAGTCTAATGGAAGGAGATTCCAAGAGACACCGTCAGATGTTGCAACCACCATGAGAAGCTTGATCAAAGCCCAGGAAGAGCAGCATCATTTGAATGCTGCAATGTTGCAGAGTTTGACAGACTTGCAAAGAAAGATAGACTCTGGACGAGGTACAGCAAGACCCGAAGGCAGTAAGAGCAGTACTAGGAGAAGGAGAAGGACTTCTAGTGGATCATCTGATTCTGAAGAATCCAACGGGGTTTCAAGTTCTTCTTCTCATAAAAGGAAAAGAAAGACACACCATAGGGATTGCTCTCGGGATGAATTTAAGAAAGCTAAACCTCCTATATTTGATGGTGAGGTAAAGACTGGACAAGAGGCTGAAGCTTGGCTTCTTGGGATAAAGAAGTACTTTCAAGTGCATGATTATTCAGGAAACATGAAGGTAAGAGTTTCCATATTCAATCTAAATGGAAGAGCATCCATTTGGTGGGAACACTTCAAGCAAGTAAAGAGGATCAGTGAAAGGAGACTTAGGTGGAAACAATTCAAGAAGTATTTTAAGCAGAAATACCTCTCTGGCAGGTATTATGATGACAAGATTAAGGAGTTCCATCACCTAAGATTGGGACAGTAGACCATGGAAGATTATGCAAATAAGTTTTTGGAGCTGTTGAGGTATGTCCGGTACATCAGAGATGAAAAAATAAAGGTCCAGCATTTTCTGAGTGGATTACCTCAGTCTTACAAAGATAGAATTGTGTTTTACAAACCTAGAACTCTTAAAGAAGCAATAAGGAAGGCTAAGTATTGCTATGAGCAAAGCAAAGGTAAGCCGGATTACCATAAGGCATGGAAGGACAAGAAGAATGAGAAATTTGACCAAAAAGAGAAAGGTTTCAAACCTTCTAACTTCAGGAATCAGCAGAAGCAGTCATCCCAAGCTGTGAGTAAACTAGTTGGAGTGATAGGAGAAAAACCTAAAGATCCACAACAGAATAGAGGACCACTCCAATGTTGGAAATGTGGAGGACCCCACATGCGCAGGAATTGTCCACTCGATAATGAGAGTGCAAGGCCAACTTACAACATTCAAGAAGCATAAATAGCGGGTCAAGTAGCAAGGGCAGTCCCTAGAATTTATGCAGCACTAGAGGACCTCCAGGCAAATCACCAGTCAGTTGTGGTTGAAGTAGCAAATAAGATTGTTGAGGAATCTGTTTCTATTTTAATTGACCTTGGTTCCACGCACAGTTACATTACTCCTAGTGTTAGAATAATCAACCCATAGTTTACCACCTTAGACATTAATTTAATTATTTTTGTCTTATTTGCCTAGTTCATGTGTCCCACCTTATGCAAGTTGTCAATTACCTATCCATAGTGGTCCAACTTGCCTAATTTGACCCATGTAGCACTTGGGAAACCTCAAGGAATCAATTCTACTTTATTCCTGGCCTCCTAGGTGCCCTTCTGCTTTTTCTGCATTATTGCCTGCTTTTTCAGTGTTTTAAGGCAATTGGGAAAGTTTGACTAGGTGAGGTGAACTAGTTTTTTGTCCTCTACATCCTCCACTCTTTTCTCCTTGGAAAAGCATGTATGAGTTTTCATTCCATCACTCTTTATCTTTCCTAATCCTTTTTGCTAATTCGTGATCTCCATGACAGATTTGGGATCAACTTTTTACACCTATGGGGGATTTGCTTATTTTTGGTAAGCCTGCTTTATGCTAGATTCAAATTGCCTCCTCATGAATTCGAATCCCTGATGTAATTATTTAATACAGAAGCCTATGTTATTATAGGGTTGGCTATTTTACACTTATTCAATACAGTTTAGTGTTCAGCTCATTATTCAGTCTCTTTTGTGAGTGATTTTGCATGATCAATTGATAATTGTTGTGAGTAAAATTAATCTATCACTGGGTTCAATTTCCACATGGTATCAGACCCATTGTAGATCTATTTCTCTCCTTCAAAATTGTTTTGCAGGTTCGACATCAGTGACTGGGAGCCTTCTACTGACAGCTGGGACAGATTTCTAAGCTATGGATCAATCTCAGAAGATCATCTTGACTCCCTTCAATTTCTTTGAATGGAAAGCAGAGATGGAGATACTGTTGAGAGTGAAAGGCCTCTACAGGGTGACTATGGCAACAGAAGAAAAGCCCAATGTAGCTGCAGCGAAGATAAAATGGCACAACAAGAGGGATGAGACCTATGGTCTCCTGTGTCTGAGTATTTCCAGAGACCTCCTTTTCCATCTTGATGGATTGACATCACCGAATGAAGTATGGGAGAAGCTCACTGATATTTTTGGAAAGACAGATGAGATGAGGGGACATCAAATCAAGAATGAACTGATCTCCTTGAGTCCAAATAGCTTTGGATCCCTGCTACTCTATATCTCCAAGTTCAAAGCACTTGTTTTGCAGCTGAAACAGTGTGGGATCGAAAAGAAGGATGATCAGTTGGTCTTGGCCATTCTCTCGAATCTTGGCCCTAATTATTCAGTGTTTGTTTCGACCTTCTATGCCACAAAACTAACAGCTCGAACCTGGAAGATGCCTAGCCTTGCAGATTTCATGGAATCTCTCACACAAGAACAGGACAAGCTGGTGATGATGGACACCATCAAACCATCCAAAGATCAAGCTATGATTGCTGGAGATTCGAAGGTGGATTCAAAAAGCAAAAAGAAAGCTAAAAATCCACCTGAGCAAAAGAGAGACAAGAAACAGTCTCCGGAGGAGCCACAAGGTTCCAAGAAGAACTACCAGAAAAAGAAAAACAAAGGTGAAATGAGCAAGTGTGCATACTGCAATAAGGGAAATCACACTGAAAGCTCTTGTATGAAGAATCAAATAGACATGCTGACCCAACTCCTGGAGAAGAATGGCATCTCCCTTCTAGATGGCTCAAAGAAGAGAGAAGGAGGATCAAGTTCAGATGACAGAGAGAGAGTTCATGCATTGGTTGCTGGCACATCAAGCTCACCCAGTTTTATCATTGATTCTGGAGCTTCAAGACACATGGTTTCAACCAAGGAGGCATTCTCCTCACTTGAAATGTCGAAAGGACCACCTATAGTACTGGGAGATGACTCTCTCACTGAAAGTTTGGGCAAAGGGAGGATTGATCTTGATCATGGTCAGTTCAGCAATGTGTTGTATGTGCCTAGTCTTACCTCCAACCTCTTGCCAGTGTACCAGATGACTCACACTGGGTCTCCTAAGAAAGTCATATTCTCCCCTGATGAAGTTGAGATCACAAAAATCTCAAGTGGTAAAGTCATTGCAAAAGGAGTTGCAAATCATGCTCAAAAGGTATACATGTTCTCACACTTCCTACCCTACTCAAACCCCTCTGCTCTTCTGATTCATGCTAATGAGGCAAGCAAGATTTGGCATGAAATATTTGGCCACCTAAATTACAAGTATCTTTCTGATCTTAGTGAAAAAGAGATGGTCATAGGGTTTCCCAAGATAAAATTTTCCAAAGGAGTCTGCCAAGGTTGTATCCTAGGAAAACACCCAGAGCACAAATTTGAGAGAGCTAGTCATGAGAGATCCTCTGCACCCCTCGAGCTAATCCACAATGATGTTCCTGGCCCATTCCCTCATATGTCCATGAGTCAAGCCAAATATGCATTGACTTTCATAGATGAATTTTCCAGGTATTGCTGGGTTTACTTCCTGAAACACAAGTCTAAAGTTTTTGGCCTCTTCAAAGTCTTTAAGGCTTTGGTTGAAAACCAGTCTAGGAGGAAACTCAAGGTCCTCAGATCTGACAATGGTGGTGAGTATGTCAAGTCTGAGTTTATTAATTATTGTGTAGATGCAGGTATTTAGATGCAGCATTCTATCCCTTACACACCACAGCAAAATGGTGTTGCTGAGAGGAAGAACATATCACTGAAGGAGATGGCAACATACATGATGGAGGCCAAAACTTTGCCACCAAAGTACTGGGCCAAAGCTATCAACTGTGCAGCATATATTTAGAATAGGGTTCCTCATAAACAGCTTGATGGTATGAATCCTTTCAAAGCATGGAGTGGGCACAAGCCAAATGTGACCCATTTCAGGATTTTTGGCTCAAGGGCTTGGGCTAGAATTCCAACAGAAAAGAGAAAGGCTTTGCAACCCCAAAGCCAAGAGTTCCTTTTTGTTGGGTACTATGAAGATTCAAAAGGGTACAAACTGATAAATTTGAACACAAACAAATCCTTCATCGAAAGGTGTGTTCAGTTTCAAGAAGAACCCCTTGCAGCAGTGGAAGTTGGAGAAGCCTCTTCACCACCTGAACCTCTGAAAGTAAGTGAAGAGTTTGTTGAACATGCTGATTCTGATTTGTATGATGGAGATGAGTTTATTGCATACCCTAACAGCCCTACAAGGCCAAAATGGGAAGCTAAGACACTACATGCAGCAGGAGAGCTAGCTGGGGATCCCAATGACCCAAGGAGGACTAGATCTCAATTTGAGAGCGGTCTGTGCATGAAGGATCCTATGTTTGATAAAAAATGCTATTTGATGGTGGAATATGATCCTCAAACATATGAAGAAGTAGCAGGAGATCCAATATGGCAAGCTTCCATGAAGGAAGAATTCAGCTCACTCCAGAAGAGCAACACATGGGAGCTAGTGGATCTTCCCCCAGGGAGGAAGTTAGTTCAATGTAAGTGGGTCTACAAGACCAAATTTGCTGCTGATGGTTCACCACTGAAGTACAAGGCCATATTGGTAGCCAAGGGCTACTCACAGGTTCATGGGATAGATTACAATTAGACCTTTTCCCCAGTGGCAAAGATGGATTCCATCAGGCTAGCCTTAGCCATTGCAGCCTCAAGGCAATGGGAGGTACATCACATGGATGTAAAATGTGCCTTCTTGAATGGAGATCTAACTGAAGAGATATATATGTAGTAGCCTCAAGGATTTCCTACTAACCCTTCTCTTGTGTGCAAGTTGAGAAAGTCATTGTATGGGCTAAAGCAAGCCCCCAGGGCTTGGTATGCCAAGATCGATAGCTTCTTGCTATCACTGAATTTTGTTCGATGCAAATTAGATCCAAATGTCTATTTGAAGTTAATTAATGGTTCATTAATGATCATTGTGTTATATGTTGATGACCTCCTCATTACAGGAAGCTCAAAGGATGAGATTGCTTCCTTGAAGGGTGCAATGAACCAAGCCTTCTCCATGACAGATTTGGGGCTCTTAAGCCAATTTCTGGGGCTTGAGATTGCTTAAACCAAAGCTGGAATCAAGGTGCACCAGTCCAAATATGCCTTGGAATTGCTGAACAAATTCAGAATGAAGGATTGCAAAGCAAGCAAAACTCCTTTCCTTTCAGGAGTAAAGCTGGAAGAAGATGATTCTTCACCTATGGTAAACAATACACTGTATAGGCAATTGATTGGATGTTTGTTGTATCTTACACATACTAAACCTGATATTTATTATGCAGTAAGTGTGGCTTCTAGATACATAGATCAGCGTCATGAGATCCATTGGAAAGCAGCCAAAAGGATCCTTAACTTTGTTCAGGGAACAAGGACACATGGGATCTTCTATAAAGCAAAATCTAATCTTGATTTGATTGGATTTACTGACAGTGATTGGGCAGGTGATAGCACATATAGAAAGTCCACATCAGGATATGTGTTCATGCTTGCAGAAGGGCCAATCAGCTGGTCAAGCAAGAAACAAAGTGCCATTGCACTCTCATCTACAGAAGCAGAGTACAGAGGAGTTGTTAATGCAGCAACTCAATGTTTATGGTTGCAGGGATTACTTGGAGAGTGTGGCTTCGAATCAGAGTACTCAAATACCATCTACTGTGATAACCAGAGTACCATTCGAATCTGCAAAGATCCAGTTCAGAAGCAGAGAACCAAACACATTGAGATCCATATGCACTACATCAGAGAGCTTGTGCATGATGGCACCATTCACCTACTCTTCTGTTCATCTTCAGAACAAGTAGCTGATATCTTCACCAAAGCATTTTGTGAGAAGACCTTCAGCAATCTCAAATCACTGCTGGGGATTGCTGATCATGCTGTGAAGCATGAGTGTCCATGTTTAAGGGAGGATTTTTCCATGTGGTTTTTGCCTCTTTCCTTGGTTGTATGGACATGCTGTATGTAAAGGGTGACTAATCCTTGTTTCTAGGCCCTATATTTTTATGATATATTTCTCATAAGTCGGGCTTAAGGGGGGGTGTTAGAATAATCAACCCATAGTTTACTACCTTAGACATTAATTTAATTATTTTTGTCTTATTTGCCTAGTTCATGTGTCCCACCTTATGCAAGTTGTCAATTACCTATCCATAGTGGTACAACTTGCCTAATTTGACCCATGTAGTGCTTAGGAAGCCTCAAGGAATCAATTATGCTTTAGTCCTGGCCTCCTAGGTGCCCTTTCACTTTTTCTGCATTATTGCCTGCTTTTTCAGTGTTTTAAGGCAATTGGGAAAGTTTGACTAGGTGAGGTGAACTAGTTTTTGGTCCTCTACATCCTCCACTCTTTTCTCCTTGGAAAAGCATGTATGAGTTGTCATTCCATCACTCTTTAGCTTTCCTAATCCTTTTTTCTAATTCGTGAGCTCCATGACAGATTTGGGATCAGCTTTTTACACCTATGGGGGATTTGCTTATTTTTGGTAAGCCTACTTTATGCTAGATTTGAATTGCCTCCTCGTCCATTCGAATCCCTGATGTAATTATTTAATGCAGCAGCCTATGTTATTACAGGGTTGGCTATTGTACACTTATTCAATACAGTTTAGTGTTCATCTCATTATTCTTTTGTGAGTGATTTTGCATGATCAATTGATAATTGTTGTGAGTAAAATTAATCTATCACTGGGTTCAATTTCCACACCTAGAGTAGTGGAGATTTGTGCTTTTAAGAAGGTAAAGAATAGGAAGTATTGGTTAGTCCAGCTAGCCACTGGAACTAAGAGAAAGGTTAATGATGTGGTAGAGAAATGTCCATTGGTCATGGATGGATTGGTCACTTGTGTAGATATGAATGTCCTACCACTTGGTTCCTATGATGTTCTCATTGGAATGGATTGGTTGGAAGCTCATAGAGTGAAGCTTGATTGTTACAATAAGACTTTCGAATGCATGAATGAAGAAGGGAACCTAGTAGTTGTGAAAGGTATTCCAAAGGTGATTTCAGTACGGCAGGTTTCAGCAATGCAGTTAAAGAAGTTCTGTAGGAAGGGTTGCCAGTTGTATGCAGCTCATATTTTGGAGACATCAGGAGATGAAACTCCTAGGTTGGAGGACTATCATGTCTTACAGGAATTCAGGGATGTGTTTCCTGATGAGATTCCAGGGCTTCCTCCAAAGCGGGACATTGATTTCACTATTGAACTTGTGCCAGGAGCAGCACCAGTGTCCAAGGCACCCTATAGAATGAGTGCACCGGAGATGCTAGAGTTGAAGATGCAATTGCAAGAGTTGTTGGAAAAGAAGTATATCCGATCGAGTGTGTCTCCTTGGGGAGCACCGGTTCTGTTTGTAAAGAAGAAAGATGGTACACTCAGGTTGTGTATTGATTATAGACAATTGAACAAGGCTACTGTGAAGAATAAATATCCTTTGCCTAGGATTGATGACCTCTTTGATCAAATGAGAGGAGCAAAGCTATTTTCCAAGATTGACTTGAGGTCTGGTTACCATCAGGTGAGAATCAAGGATGAAGACATTCATAAGACAGTCTTCAAGACAAGGTATGGGCATTATGAGTTTGTAGTGGTACCATTTGGTCTCACAAATGCACCAGCTACATTTATGTGCCTTATGAATAGTGTCTTCAGCAGGTATTTGGACAAGTTTGTTCTTGTTTTCCTTGATGACATTCTTGTTTATTCTAAGAATGAGGAAGAACATGAAGAGCATTTGAGACTGACATTGAAATTGCTCAGGGAGCATCAACTGTATGCAAAACTAAGCAAGTGTGACTTCTATAGAGATAGAATTCAGTATTTGGGTCACATTATCTCAGAGGAAGGTATATCTGTGGACCCTGAAAAGATTGAAGCCATTATGAATTGGCCTACTCCAAGAAACGTGACAAATGTAAGATCTTTTATGGGACTTACAGGATACTACCGGAGGTTCATTGAGGGATTCTCCAAAGTTGCACATGCCATCACTTCTTTGCAAAAGAAGGGGATGAAGTTCAAATGGACATCGAGTTGTGAAGAAAGCTTCCAGCAGTTGAAGAATATTCTCACCAGTACACCCATATTGAAATTTGCAGATCCAGAGAAAGATTTTGTGGTGTGTACCGATGCATGTGGACAAGGGCTTGGAGGAGTCCTTATGCAAGACAACCATGTGATATGTTATGAGTCAAGAAAGCTGAAGGAACATGAGAAGAACTATGCCACTCACGATCTAGAGCATGCAGCCATAGTACATGCTCTCAAGATGTGGAGGCATTACTTGATGGGTAGAAGATTTGAGCTCAGAATAGATCACTGTGGGCTGAAGTATTTGTTTGATCAACCTACTCTGAATGCTAGGCAAGCAAGATGGCTGAAGTTTTTATGTGAGTTTGATTTTGAAATCAAGCACATAAAGGGAAAGGAAAATAGGGTATCTGATGCACTCAGCAGGAAGGTGCAGGAAATGCATGTGGCATCTCTTAGTATTTGCCAATCAGATTTGAGGCAGCAGATTGTTAGTCATGCTACTAGAGATGAATTGTATGAGCAGGTAAAAGACAAATTGCAACAACAAAGTCTTGAGAAAAGGTATGAGGGATATAAATTGGAAGAAGATGGACTTCTCACTTATAAAGGTAGAATTTATATTCCAGATGCAACAGGTTTGAGGAGAGTTGTCATGGATGAAATCTATCAAGCTCCGTACTCTGGTCACCCAGGATGCCAAAAGACAATTGCTACAGCCAGGAAGCAGTACTTTTGGCCAGGAATGAAAAGGGATATGGATGAGTACATTTCAAGGTGTATGAAATGTCAACAAGTAAAGGTTGAGCATCAACACCTTGCAGGTTTGTTGCAGCTTTTGCCAGTTTCGGAATAGAAATGGGAAGTTATTTCCATGGATTTTATTACAGGATTGCCGATGACTTGGCAACAACATGATTCCATCATGGTTGTGGTAGATAAGTTGATTAAGGCAGCACATTTTATACCGGTTAAGTCTACGCATAAGATAGATGACATTGCAAAGATCTTCATGAAGGAGATTTTCAAATTGCATGGATTGCCTAAGGCAATAGTCTCTGACCGTGATGTCAAGTTCACTTCCAATTTTTGGAAGGGGTTGTTTGCAGACTTCGGTACAAAGCTAAACTTTAGCACTGCATACCATCCTCAGACAGATGGGTAGATAGAGAGAGTTAATTAGGTTCTTGAAGATATGCTTCACATGTACGTGATGGACAAACCAACCAGGTGGGAAGATTACTTACACTTGGTAGAGTTTGCTTATAACAATGGACAATAGGCATCCTTGGGGATGAGTCCGTATAAAGCTTTGTATGGAAGAAGGTGTAGAACACCAGTGACTTGGGATAACCCAGTGAACAGGATTGTGCTTGGACCAGAATTGCTCAAGGTAATGGAGCAAGAGGTTGTAAAGATCAGGCAAAATATGAAAGCAGCATAGGATAGGCAGAAAAGCTATGCAAATAAGCATAGGGTGAATAGGGAGTTCAGTGTTGGGGATCATGTTTACCTCAGAGTGAGGGCAAGGAAGAGTTCCTTGAAGCTTGGAAGTTGTGCCAAGTTGTCACCTTGATACTGTGGGCCGTTTGAAGTGCTTGAAAGAATAGGGCCAGTTGCATATAGACTTGCATTGCCTGCTAGAAAGAGAGCTCATAATGTTTTTCATGTTTCTTTGCTTAAGAGATATGTACATGATCCTAACCATGTGATAAATTGGGATGTGATTCAGGTGGAACCCGAGGGAGAGTTCCGAATCGAGCCAATGCGCATCCTCGACAGGAAGGTCACAATGCTCTGGAACCGGGCCATAGGGTAGGTAAAGGTGCAATGGGAGCACTACAGACCTAAAGAGGCTACATGGGAGTTGGAGGATGCCATGCCATTGGCACATCCATTTTTGTTCAATTTTGCGGAACACTGAGGTGATACCAATGTAGCATTTTGTTCAAATTTTGTAAAGCACTGAGGACAGTGCTATTGAAGGGGGAGGGGAATGTAACACCCCAGTTTTGACCCCATTGCATTAGATGTATATGATGTATATATTATAAATGATCATGGTGCGGATCTAAAGGCCAAGGCCCCACCATCGATTGGTTATGCTATGTTTCGGATTTAAATTATCGCTAATGGTATATCGGGGCATGCGGCATACATATTGAGTTTTGTCATCATGTAAATATGCATCTTTAATTAAATAACCCAACCAGCTACGTTCGCGGCAACTAAATTGAGAAGGGGCATGATTTTCACAAGGATAAGGGTGGGGGAATTGTCAAATCTTGAGCCATGAGAGAAAATCCATGTGTCACCACCCTGTTTTGATTTTCCCATCTTTCCTTGTCTTACCCAACCACCACCATTAAAAGCTGCTGCTGTTAGCTGGGGTAGTTATGGCTAGGAGTGGAGTGTGGCAGGACTACCAGTCCTTTCCCACACGCACACTCCACCAGCATGGTTGACCTCACGATGGCAAGCAAAAACTACGGCCATCACTCCAGCGGACACTCCACTCTCTCCACAATGGTGCTGAAACACTCATGCACTTCCAACTACTACGCATCCTCACCATTATCTATTCATCCTCACGGATAAGCGAAGCTATTCATCCTCACGCAGGGACCATTTTCTACTCATTGTTCTCACGCCCAGGTTTCTTTTCTATTTGGTCTCACACAACCAGGAGGGAGGAGCCGCCTCCACTATCATTCCCATTTTTTCCACACAGAGGAATCGGGTGTGTTTCAACACATATTTGGGATTTGGTGTGAATTTTCTCTCACGCACTAGGTTCTGCATTGTTGTTACTCACGCAGCAAGCTAGGGGCTGTTCGGTCCCTATCACCCACGATTTTTCCTGTAGAGAGCCATTTTATGCTCAGGGACTGTGTGACGGACTGTTGTTTTCCCCATGTTGTGAATTGTGTTTACTGATACGTTTTTTGACTGTTGTAATTCACTTGGGATTTGTTTTGGCCACGATAGGGCCAAAAACGAATCAAGTGTCGTTTTCCCTATTTAAGCTATAACAACTGACTAATTGCATGTGTGCAATGGTTGGTCTTCGGACTGTGTTGGGAGCAGGGATGGGGGCCTAGTTTGCTTGATAAAAACGGTGTGTTTGGAAACCACACGGACAGAGCTAGAGGGATGGATTTCTTCTCCACAACCCCTGAATAGCACTGTAAGGGAATGCAGGGCCTGAGGGACTGTGTAGCAAAGAAGGGACTGATTCCTTGTGTTGGGTGTGTGTGGGTGTCTTAGAAGTCAGGCTATTTCTGGTGTAGGTGTTCCTGGCTCTGTAAAGAGCTCTCAGTGTCTTAGAAGTCAGGCTAGTTCCCCGAGGAAAATTCTTTGTGTCTCTTGTCTCTTGTGATGTGCTTATGTTTTATTGCTGTGCTAGTTATTCTCTCAGTGAAAAAGATCCTAAGATCATAATGCTAGCTTATATGATGAAAAACTAACATCTGTGACATGCCTGCAAGAAACCAATGAATTAATAATTGTTCATCAATTACATAGTCTAGTTGGCTTAGGAGGTCCTTCCATCTCTTATCATAGTCCCGGACAGATTCTACTGGTTTCTGAGACGTTGTCTTCAGTTTTTTTGTTGCCAGATGCTTTGAATCTGGTGTTTTAAAGAAAGATAAAAATTGTGCCTTAATGTCTACCTTGGATGCTTGGGGTGTTCTCTCGATATAAGTCATATATCAAGTTAATGCTCTTTTTCGTAAAGCATCAACAAATTGCGCCATCTGTAGTTCTTTGGTTGTAACTTGATTGGCCTCCCATATTGACTCACAGACGAACCAATGTCGTCTGGGATCTTCATCATCCTCATAGAGGGGGATATGTGCTGAGCCGTGACCCATGTCGATGTCGACGTCTCCTCTAGGAGGTGGCAGCGGTGGGGGTGGTGGTGGGGGTAGTGAGATACTATGCGTATCTCTTTGTTCACAACTGTTGTCGATAGAAATTTTGTTCATGTTAGTCATTTTTTTGTTGTTTCTTCTCCCACAAGTAGTCGGTTTGGGTCGACTTCTTCTGTCGATGTCCAACTGCACTGGTGTGCTTCCAAGTTTGATTGTTCTGTTTCTTGTAAAGCTGTGTTTGGTAGGGGGGTACTCCTTCATGTGTCGGGTAGAGTAAGTGGATACTTCGGTTGGAAGGGTATGCTTGAAGTGTTACTCAATTTCCTTCCTCCAATTGACCTAATACTAAATGAATATCATCATTTACTTCGTCATCTCGTCGGTGCCATATACCGAACTCACCAGCTCTTAGTCGTAGGTCCTCTTCGACAATGGCCTAGATTCGGGTACTTGGATTGATCGGAGACAGAGGTCTTACCTTGTGGGGTATTTCTAGTTGGAGAGCTTCTCGCTGCTCTATCCACAAATCCTCTTCCATGGGTGATACTTCCTCATCCACACCTTCTTCCTGTCGATTGTGACCCAACTCTGGTGGATTTCTTCCATGTTTCGTCACCCCAGTGGTCGTTCCTCTTTGCGATGCTCTAGATTGCTCTCTTCTCTCTTCCCTTCTTTTCTTCCTCTTCTCTCTTTCTAACTTCTGCAAGTCCGACATACCTTTGTGTGTCACTATTCGTTTGATTTCCTTCTTAGGTCGAATTTTCATTGCTGGTGATGGTATTTTCTTCAGTCGGAATGAATCCTTTTTACTCTATCCCGACACATGATCAGCTACCCCCCCATAGCCTACCCGACACTTTAGAAAGCTCGGATAGTTCTATTTATTTGCTTAGGAAGTACTCCCACTCCCTTTCAATAATGAATTTTTTCCACTTCTTCTGTTTCTCCGCCCAGTTAGAATTTGGTGGTAGTTCACTCAGTGATGGATAAGGTTCTATGATGTGGCCCACTCCCTTCTCGATTAGGAATTTGAACAAAAGGGTCAGTAAAGAGAAAAGAAAATGCTCAGTGAAGTGCGTATAAAACCTTCTCTTGATACTTTCGATCGAAACTCTTTCCTCGACGGCTTGTTCTTCGCAGAATTTGTCTGTGATCTTTTCAAACCACTCCAACAGGTTTTTTCGTCCGCCTTGAATCAGTTTCTCCAGTAAATCTTGGTCTTTATTTGCTTCTGGCTTTTTCATCCATAAGTTTTTTCACCAACTGAGGCATCGAATCTACAAACTTCTCATAGGTTTTGATGAAGAATTTCTCCTTTGCCTGAGCAATGGTCGATCTGTTTCTTCTCGCGTAGTTTTGTAAGTAATTTGCAATCTTACGCTCCCGCCAATTCTTAATCTCTTGCTCTGATATCATCTACGTATGGTCATGTCATCTGTATATGTACTACCGGCAACAGAACCAATGTTGTAATCTCACAGATCACATAAGGTTACCATTAATACACATAAGAATCGTATAAACATACAGATACAAGAGACAAGAACATGTAATGGAATAACATATTATATTATAGAATCACATGAGGGTCCATACATATACAAAATTGAACCAAGTTCTTAACTAGCTCAACAACCTATTATATATGGTTACAAAACAGTTATGAGTAACTACTTGTCGATTCGATCAATCAACACGACCTTTGGAGGCCAACCTAATCTTCGATTAGTCGGTTAACTCGACTAATCGGCTCACCAACTAGCTCCTCCAACATGGACCAACACTTAGCGCTTTCATGCTTAAGCGACTTACCGAACCTGCACTATAGTTTCGGTTGGCTATTCAAGCCCTTCGCCGAAACCACCTGTCAACATCGTCTGCACCAACACTGCACTTCGTTGTTAACACAGCTCTGATACCACCTCTCACAACCACAACAGACGCCACCTTTCTCTAGGGTCTGTTGCGACGTGCGACACCGTCTAGAAACCTCCCAAGGGTTTGGCCAACTTGGTGTACTCTAACGAACTACGCCTTGAACCAACCTGCAGAATAATTTTCTTTAACACTTTAACTCTTTAACAATTTACTTAGTCTCATTAGCCTTACCGGCACAATTTAACTTAGCAAAAATAACAAGTATGCAGCACCAAGTAAAAAGACACAGAGATTAAAGATGTGGGGTTTCCCAACTAGCAGAGTCCTCTAAGTTTGTACTAAAAACAGAACATAATTACATCAATGGAGTTTCCCAAGGTAGATCTCTTGGTGCACGCCAACCATCTGCTACACCAAAGATTGAATACAAGTGTTACAAAAGTAAAAGACTGTCTCCTTGCCAAAGACGCCCAACCTCCTTTGTCCTCCTAAGCGAGTGCATACCTCTTGAATTCTGTCTTCTTGATGACTTCTTGCTTCTTCCTCCGTGTGTTAAAATGCCTTAGCGCTTTCTCTTTATATAGCCATTTGTTGTTTCGATGGGCACCCCTCTAAGTGGACCTACCCTCTTACTTGGCGTTCACGCCACCTCTTGTTGGCTTGCCCAAGTTAACCAACAACAACACTTTCCTTCCTTTCTCTTTAACGCGCCCCCATGCAAACACATCAAGGGTCCCATGCTCGTCTTCAAACTTCCGAAGCACCCGTCTACCGAAACGCCTGTCTGTCACACGTGCATTCTCGGGTGCCTTCATCTTACCGACACCACCTTGCCGATGCGCCCCACCTTGGTGCACTGCTGGTGTGCTTGGTGCGCTTGCTGCTAGCATGCCCTAAGGGGCGCTCGCCATCCACGAACTGTCTCATCAATGGCCACGCGCCACACTCTCGGTTTGCCGATGGTGAGTATGGGCGCCCGTCTAGTGGGTGCACGCCCTCTTGGTCCGCACGCATCAACCGTCAAGCCAACGTCGCCTTGCCCATGTGGGTGCTCGAACCATGCTTCGGGCAAGTGCGCTAAAAACTTGGCCGTAACAATCTCCCTTTCCATCACACGTGGTAATGGCTGACCTACAGAATGGTTGTGATTACATCTTCTAAACTACCTGCCAATGACTACAATTTCTCCATGCTCCACGCACATAAGTTGTTTTGTCGATGGTCCTACATCATCGTTTAAACTCATGGTTAATCATCGTTCACTTAATAGACTCATGGTTAAGATGGAGATAAGGATCAAATATATGAGAGTACAAACAAAAATATTTGCGTGGATCTTGCATTTGATGAACTTTTTTATTTTTCCTTTAGAGATTCGATCCTTATCTCAATCGTAACCATATATGACTTGGTTTTTATTATAACAATTTTTTACTGTTTTTTTCAATTTTTTTATTTACATCTCTAAAGATGTGACCTTTTAAATGTTTTATTTACATTTCTAAAAAAATGATTTTTTTAATGTCAAATTCATTATATATATAATCCAATTTATTTTTAAATAAATTTAAAAATTCAACACATAAAAATAATTTATATAATTATTAATCATAATCATTATCATAAACACTAAAAATAGGTTAATTGTTTTATTCCACACATACATCAAAATTGTTACTCACCAGTGTTCATCATCCTGTTATATTTAAGTGTGTATATATATAAGAACATCTCTCCCATACTATTTTGGGTGACATAATACCTCATACTGAACTATAGAACACCTCTCAACCCAATCAATTAAAAAAATATATATGTATAAGACAAACACACCATTTATACGCTCGGAGGGAGAGGTTCTTTCTTTGTTTTTTTTAATTTAATTTGCTATTTTTTTAAATGATCGCGTTAGCACCTGAGAAAGTAATTCATCGCGTTAGCACCTGAGAAAGTAATTTGCATTTTTTTAAAATGATCGCGTTAGCACCGGCAAGGTAGATTAGGTTTGTCTTGGAAAGTAATTCATCATTTCTGTTCATGTTTTTTAGCTGGCGGAATCCAATCTTGCGCTTTTGTAATCGAAGTGAAAAGCCGAAGATTGACGTAGTTAAGGTATGGACATTAAACTTTCATTGGCATGCCAAGCAATACATGTCCAATCTCATGTCCAATCTCATCTCGTACATACATCAAGTATACATCAAGTAAAAGAAGATGCTTTAGCAAAAGCAATGCAGAAGATGAAAAAAAAGGAAAAATGATGCACATCAAATAAATGAAGATGCTTTAGCAAAGGTAATGGAGAGTGCGTTCAGCTTTAACGAGTGATGGATGGGAGAAGATGATGTAAAGGACAATAGAAGATGCCCGACAAAAGAAAATGCCTTCATCAGTTCGTGTGCAAACCAGTAGAATACTAGAATCTCATATGGGACCAACAAAATCTGAAACATTTTCTGTATTCTACGCCAGATTTTGACGGTATCGACAAAATCTTAGCTGTATTTGACGGGTAAATTGACCCATGACAGGCATTTACCCGTCAAATTCCATCCCTGCCCACAATGGGACCCTCAAGAAGATTAATTGAAAGTAAGAAAAAAGAAGATGCCTGCCTTCTTCGTTCACATGCAAAGCAGTACAGTACATGTATCTCGGACCCGCAACATGCAAAGCAGTACAGTACATGTATCTCGGAGACTCGGACCCGCAACTGCGAAAATAAAAGATGCCTGCGGCCTGCCTTCTTCGTTCACATGCAAAGCAGTACAGTACATCATGTATCTCGGACCCGCAACTGCAAGAATATTAAGGACGAAGACGACGTTCCTGTACTGTGCGAGAACGTGGCCGCCTTCCTGTACTGTACTGTGTGTTCAACGTCAAACCTTAATTGACGAATCTAAACCCCGCGCAATAGATTTTGTTTACTATAAATTTACACAAAATACTCACTGTAAATTTACACAGAATATTTAGACATTATATTTTTTTAATTGTACAAGAAGGCAACATTAAGAGCCTAGATTTCAAAGTTAAAGCCTCATTTTATTTTCTAATTTATAAAGAAATTGAATTAAATTTATATATTGTAAATTGTAAATTTTTAAATATAAATTTATTGAATTAAATTAATATTTTAATTATATCAAAATGATTTATTAAATTAAACTAATATTTTTATTTAACCAAAATAATTATATAAAATAAAAAAGATTTTTATTTGTAATATTAAAAATTTGTTATATTTAATTTTTTTTAATAATTAAGCTATAACTTTATCTATTTTAAATTGTAAAATACATTTTGATACATAATCATTATAAAGCATTAAAAATAGTTATATCTAAATTATTTATAATTAAGATTTATCTTTTATTTATATTCATTTGTAAAATATGTTGATGTAATCATTTTTTTTATTAATTTATTGGTATTCTTTTTCAAGTGGATGTTCTTGAAATGATGTGTAACATACCCCAATTTCTCAAGTAACTTTTAGGGATATGGGGTAATTTTCTTTTTTAACTTCATCTAACCAGCCAATATGTTAGCCTAAAAGCACACTTAATTTAGTAATCAAAGTAAAACATTTTCGACTTTATTCACACATATAAGATAAACATGTAAGCTACTTGATAACTCAAGTCTTAACTTTTTCCTCTTAAACTTATACGAATTAAATGTAGGTATGAAACCATAGTTCACTTTATATAAATCAAGAGTCTTCTAAGTGGAGACTTTATTCAAAGATACTTTTAAGATACTTAAGAGTACAAAATCAATATT
>LPNX010461499.1:0-34474 GCA_001517045.1 Pseudotsuga menziesii
CCTTATTTCAAACATATTAATCTTTATTAATATGATTGATGTTAGTGATAATAGAATCTAGAGGAATTTATTTCTTACAATTATGTAGGATATGATATTCATTAGTTGAAAAGATAGCATTGAGAAAACGATTAATAGAAGATGAAAAGGATAGCATTGAAAAAAACTATTAATAAAAGATGGAAAGCTTATTTTGACCTTGAAAATAAAGTCACTAAAAAACAAATTCAAGCACGTGGGAGTTAAACCCATCTTGATGACCACACCCAATTTTTAAACGCCTAATCTTTTAATCTTTTAAACTTAAACTCTCAAACTATGGCATATATTTCATTGTGAGTGATTGCAACGACAGCCAGAACGACAAGCAACCTATCCTTTATACTGCCACTATGTTAATGAACAAAGGAAAGCCGACACAAAACCTTTTTGTGTTCAAATAGGAGTAAGTTAAACCATTTTCACGTGAGATTTTTTGGATTGGCTAAAAATCCGGTTAAAATTGTTCAAAGGGTAGTTTTCACTGATTGAAATTACATAATTTGGATATTGTATGGGTAATCAAGAAGCTTGAATCATTTCTGTAATAAAAATTGCAATTTTAACACTGCAAATCTTATTTTCAACAATAAATCATGTTGAGATTCCAACCAAACTTACCTAAAAAAATACAAATGGTCTAAAGATTAACCAACTCCATCCAAATATGACCGGTATGACCTGTAGCATCGTGTGTCAAAGGATGAAAGAACGGTTGCATGTTATCTAGATCAACGACAGATTTGTCCCTTTGGATTAAGCATTAACATATCTCCATGCCAACGTCGATTTGGTATGATCTGATATTTTTACTGCAACAGGTTGTGTTGTTTATTTATTGCAAGTGTGTACACATTTTCTAGGTATACACACGCATAGTTTCTTCAAAGCTTATCACAATCATGCTGAAATCCTTCAATGACTAAGAAATCTACAAGAAGAACTTCAAACCTTTAAAACTGAGAATGAACGAGTAATAAGAAGTAACATAGCCTACCTTCAGTCAAGGAGGCTAACTTAGTCTTCTCCTACATTCGGGCAGGCTAACTGGAGCACTCCGGGGGTGATCTGAGTGTCATTAATGCCCCATATTGCTAACTGATGGTTACAATCAGTTAAACAGAGCAGTGAAGGCGTCCTCCATCATTAAATTGATTATTTATCGATTATTTAATAAACTAGAGTCAACAGAAACGCCTCCAACCACTTCTGATGTTCAGTTACACTTCAGTTAACCTCATTGGGTTCATTGGAGTCATTGATGCGCTACCGCTTGATGGTTGACTTGTTGTGACATGTGTTTGACCTACTTTAAGCTAGACTCAGTCATTTATTGCACTCTGACTTTAGTTAGGGCTTAGTTAAGTCAATTAGGGTTTTGATGAGTGGTTAACTGGAGTGTTGACTATGGCTTACATTCAGTTAAGATAGACTCACTCATTCAATTTGAATGACCTCCTTGGGAATTCGAATTGCTTTGTCATTCATGCTTGCAGCATGATCATTGTATTGTATTACTCATTCCTTGTGTGAATATACAAAGTGGCTACTCATTTTGTAGCCCTATTACACCATTTTCATGACTTATTGTTATTAATCTTTTATGAGACTTGTTTTTAGTCCCTAGATTACTGTGACAAATTAATATGTAAACCCTGATAAGATTAAGGCAATCATAGATTAACCAATTCCAAAGGATGTAACCAAAGTTTGAACCTTTATGGGGATCAATGGTTACTACTCTAGGTTCATTGAAGGGCTTTCATGGATTGCTTAGCCAATAATTTCACTACAAAAGAAAGGAGTAAATTTTTTCTCGTCGAATAAGTGCCAAGAAAGTTTTGAAAAACTTAAAGATTTACTTACGACTAAACCTATTCTAAATATATCATATCCATACAAGGACTTTGTCGTATGTACGAATGCTTGCAAAGAAGGCTTAGGTGTATTTTTATTACAAGATAATTATGTAATAAATTATGAATCAAGAAAACTTAAAGAACTTGAAAGGAATTACACGAAGCGTGATCAATAATTGGTTGTGATAATTCACACTTTAAAAATGCAGCGACACTATCTTATTGGAAGAGAATTCACATTAATTTCTAATAACATAAGTTTGAAATATTTTTTTAACCACCAAAATATGAATGCTCACCAAGAAAGGAAGTTATCCTTCTTGTGTGAGTATAAATTTGAGATCAAACATTAAAAAAAATACAGTGGTTGATGCCTTAAGAAAAAACAAAAATATGATTTTTTTAGCTGCCATTAGCAGTGATAAAATAGATCTAGAAAATATAACTAAAGAGGCATCTAAAAATGATGAAGAATATCTAAAAATTAAGGAAAATTTGAGGGGAAATTCAAATGGAAATGAACTAATGGTTTTTTCTATGGGATCAAGAGACTTGTTAACATATAGAACTGATTATATGTACCTAATTCTAAAGAATTTAAACATTTAATAGTAAATGAGTTACATAAGAAACCATAATCAAGACATTCAAGATATCAAAAAATGATAACAATGTCAAGAAAATAGTATTATTGGAATATTATGAAAGGTGATTCTGTTAATTAGTTGCGCAAATATCTTGACACTAGTACATAATGAGAGATAAGTGACCAAAAAATTACCAAAATCCACATATAAATGACTACTTTTCATTTGGAGATCAGTGGTGGCTAGTTTTTGGTCTCTTATCACACCACCAAAAATGTGGTCATATTTAGTTTGGTCATTTATAGCTTGTCTTGTGGTCATTAATATGGTCTTATATTTGGTCATTAATCTGGTCATATATTTGGTCATTAATGTGGTCACGTATTTAGTCATTAATTCACAATTAAAGACCAAATATACGGCCAAATTAATGACAAAATATATGACCAAAATATAGCTATAAATGACCAAACTAAATGTGATTTTTTGTCGCATGATAAGAGACCAAAAATTAGCCACAAAAACTAACATTTGGTCATTTATATGCAAATTTGTGTCATTTGTTTGGTCTCTTATCTCCCATTTTTTTGTCACTTATCTCTCATTTTTTGTCACTAATTTAGTCTTTTTTAGTCATTTATATGCAAATTTTCACTAATTTCTTTAGATAAGGTATGGAGGAATTGAACCACCTTCCTGTAAGGAAGGTTCTCTGCCATTGAGTTAATATCCTTGAAGTCTCTACAATACTTGCATTACTTGATACATATAGAAAACAAAAAAGGGGTTTTTACAATTTTTTATTTCAATTGGGATTTAATTTTAATCCCTTTGTTAGCTGATGACCAAAAAGGAATAACACTAGATATTAGCATACAAGCTCAAAAATATAAAATAATTCCTAAATATCCAACATGCTATATTCTAGGCATTCTAAACAACCTCAACAATCTTGACATGCCTAACAGAAGAAGATAGGAAGATGAAAAGAAAAGGAAAGAAAAATTCAGAAGATCTCATATTGTTCATAGATGATACTTGAGGAAATTCGCATGGGAGATCTTGCAACTAATTACTGCAAGCTACCACCATAACCTTGCCAAACATCTTCCTAGGCACTAGCTTCCTCTTTGGGTTATTTAATATAGTAGTTTTCAGGTGTCCCTTGGCTATTTCTTTAGGCCCAGGCCTAGATGGGCCTCTTGGTTTTTTCCAAAATCCAAGTAACCTCAACAAAAAATGAGCAAGTTCCCTGTATAATACACGAGTTTGGTCAAACAACTATAGAGCATAGGAGAATACCAAAAAACAATGGTCATCTTGATACATACAGTGTTAAACATATGTTATCTTTGATAATGACCATTGTTAAGTGCAAATTTACCTGGAGACTCAGTAGTCATAACAAAGATATCAAAAGAAAAAGCATGTGCATGTGCAAACAGGAAGGAGATAATGAACAATAAAAGTAAATTAATAATTAGAATTCTTGAACACACATTTCTTCATGACACGCTTATTGATAACAATGCAAGGATATAATTAAACTTACAATGAAAGGGATGAAAGTTATCTAGAAATATGTATGCCAAGCCACAATCAAACAAAAGTTTGTATTAGCAAAAAATCAATTTACTCTCATAGATTTTTTATGCAAGGGATTAAGAGGTTAGCTTTAATGAATAATAATGAGTAGTGACTCAAGTTAATTTTCATATTCCTTTTTCATGTGGAACCAATGAATCAACAAAAAGCATATTCAAACATTAGAATATTCGAAGCAAACCTTCATTCCTTTTACATAAGTTATGGATGGAAAACACTTTCAACAATAAATAGAAAAGTAATACATTAAGTTCAAACCTGAGAGGCCATTTGGTCATTATATGATAGTGTGCTGCACTATCATCTGGTGCACTTACACCAATGGTGTGAGTTGTCCCACGAGGATTCACTGCTACTATGGATGCATATCTAACTCTAGTTATCAAAGACTATTTATCAGGTTTTTTATCAAGATTTGATGAAGATTTGGAAAAAGTCAATGTTTTGTTTATGCAGTCTGATGGAGGACTTACACCATAAAGCATATTTTTAGGTCACAAGGAAATATTTTCTAGTCTTGCAGAAGGAGTGGTTGGTTACGCTATCACTACATTTGGCCCAGAAACAAAATATTCTCTAATTGGTGTTGACATGGGGGATACCTCAACCGATGTCATCCGTTACGCGGGATATTATGAACAAGTAATAAAGACTCAAACTGTAGGTCTGATCATTGAGGAACTGCAGCTTGACATTAACATTGTTTCTATAGGTGGAGGATTGAAGTTGAAATTTCAACTCGGATATTTCAAGGTTGGGCCAAAGTTAGTGGGTTCCCATCCCAATCTAGCTTGTTATAGAAAAGGTGAGGAATTGGTAGGGACATATGAAAATTTTCTTTTTGGAAGGGTAATTCTAGATTACTTCCCTTCCATAAATTTTGGGCCAAATGAAAATGAGCCATTAGACTTGGAGGAAACAAAAGAAGCATTTTTCCCGCTTACAGATACTATAAATTCTTATAGAAGAGAAAAATATCTTTCTTCAAGGGACATGAGTGTTGAGGAAATTACACTTGGATTTATAGATGTGGCTAATGAGACCATGTACCGACCTATTCATGGTCTGAATGGGATGAAGGGGTGTGAAACAAGGAAACATACTGTTGAATGATTTGGAGGTATTGGCGCCCAACATGCATGTGCAATCGCAAGAGCTATATGCATGAGAGAAGTTATTATTAATCGGTATTCTGGTATCATAAGTGCATATGGCATGGGACTAGCAGATGTTGTTGAAGAGGCTCAAGAGCCATATGTTGTTGTGTATGGTTCTTAATATATGATTGCAGTGTCAAAACATTGTAAGGTTTTGACAGAGCAAGTAAGGAAACAGCTGAAGCTTCAAATATTTAAAGATGAAAATATACATACAAATTTGTATTTCAATTTTCCTTATGTGGGTACAGACGCTACAATGATGATTAGGACTCCTCAAGATGTGACCAACAACTATGCTAGAGAATTTCTAAAGAAATTCTGTCAAGAATATGGATTTGAACTTCAAAGGAGAAATAGTCTTATCAATGATGTGAGAGTTGTGTGGGGTTGGACTTACTAACATATTGAAACTTGTGATATTGGAGAAAACCTTACAAGATCAAAGCAGAGAGATCTTATCAAGTGTACTTTGATAATGGATGGAATGAAACACCAGTAATGGATGGATTTAAATATGAAAATATACATACAAAATTGTATTTCAATTTTCCTTCTAAGGGTGCCTACACTACAATGATGATCAAGACTCCTCAAGAAGGGACCAACAACTATGCTCGAAAATTTCTAAAACAATTCTGTTAAAAGTATGTATTGGAACTTCAAAGCAGAAATATTCTTATTAATGATGTGAGAGTGCGTGGGGTTGGAGTTACTATCAATTGAACCTGTGATAATGGAGAAAAACTTACAAGAGCCCAAAGCAAAGCAATATTACTAAGTGTACTTTGGTAATGGATGGCAGGACACACTAGTATATCTACTGGAAAATATTGGCTATGGTCAGCAGAGAACATCCATTTCCACCAAAATTAAGGAATTTATTGAATTTTCATATGCACTATTCAACCCTGATGGGGGCTTTGTGGCCAATTCACTGCATGTAACTCTCCACCTGGGTGCAATGGATAGCATTGTCTGTTGGAAACTCAAATATTGGGGTGAGAATTTGAAAGAGAGTGATGTCCTGGTGACCAATCATCCTTTTGCTGGTGGAACCCATTTTCTGGATATCACTGTTATAACACCAGTATTTCAAGATAGGAAACTTTTTTTTTTGTGGCAAGTAGGGGACACCATGCAAAAATTGGTGGAATAATGCCTAGCAACATGCCCCCATTTTCAAAAGCCATATGAAAATAAGGAGCTTCCATGAAGGATTGTAAATTAGTAAAGGAGGGAATTTTTCAAGAAGAAGCCATCATCAATCAACTTCAAATAGAGATGTTTGATGAATATGGAAATATAATGATGGTGCTCCATGCATTATTCTAGGGATCTATAGACTTGAAAATAACCAATTTGACCTTCGAGCACAGGTAACTTCTAATCAATGCGGGATAGTTCTTACAGGAGAGATTATTGAACAATATTCCTTGGATTTAGTGCATACATACATGATTCATGTTGAAACAAATGCAGAGAATGTGGTGAGGGAAATGCTAAAATCAATTGGTTCTTAAATTGAAAATCAGTCAAAACTACAAAAACATGTGCCAATTATAACTTTAGTAGTGGAAGACTACATGGATGATGGGTCTGTAATACATTTGAAACTCACAATCGACAAAGATAAGGAAGAAGCATTTTTTTACTTTGAAGGAACTAGTCCAAAGGTATATGGAAATTGCAACGCTCTCGAGGTAGTGACAACTACTGTTGTGATATATTATTTGCGATGTCTTGTGGATGTTGATAATCCCCTTAATCAAGGTTGTATTGAACCAGTGACAATTAAAATTCCACCAGGTTCTCTTCTTTCACCAAGTGAGAAAGTTATCATGGTGAATGGTAATGTGCTTACATCACAACAAGTGACAAATGTGGTTTTAATTGCATTTCTAGCATGTTCTTGCTCAAAATGTTGCTTGAACAATCTCAAATTTAGTGATAATACATTTGGCTATTATGAAAATATAGGGGGTGTATGTGATGTTGGGCCATAATGGAATGGAACTAGTGGAATTCAATGTCACATGACAAATACGCACATTACAGATCTTGAGATTCTTGAGCAGCAGTATCCCATGCTTCTTCATATATTTGGGTTGAGGGAGAATAGTGGTGATGTTGGTAAATACAAGGGAGGGCATGGTATTATTCTAGATCTTGAATACCTTTCTCCAAATGACTTCTAGTATGCTATCAAAACAACATGTACATGCACCCAAAGGTTTATTGGGTGGCAAGGGTGGAGCTCGTTGAAATAATTTTCTCATTAGAAAAGATGTGCATAGGGTTTATCTTGGGGGAAAGAACACTATAGATGTGCAACCTTGGAAGATCCTTCAAATATTAACCCTAGGAGGTAGTGGATGCAAATGCACTACTAGATGTTTTGGTAATTCATAATTTATAAGTAATGTTCTTTTTCTCTACCTGATAAGTAGGTATTTGAATATATCATGCATGTGATAAAGAAGAAAATTGGAGACCATCAATAAAGCACAACCGGTAAAGGGAAATGTGGGAAAAAGTTCCACTTCCATTCATATATATGTTACATGAATTTAATTTCAAACAAATAAAAATTAAACATCGATTTATATTTCGTGTTTTTTGTCTAATTTCTCTAGTTGTTGTAGTAACCCACTTTTTTGTTTCTGGATAGAGTGTAGATGGACATTAAGCTACATAGAAAATGTGTATGGAAAATGTTACACTGAGCATTTTGTAATGGTTCCAAGATTTAAAGGTAATGCAATATGAATCATATTTGATTGCATTCTTTCAAATTTTTCATCCCTTTCGTTTCCTCTACTAAGAAAATTGAAGCATAAGTATTGTTAATCATTTGGCGCAATAGTTTTCTCTTCTAAAATTCCCTTCATTGATTTCTGCCATTTTTTCTACAAGTAGTCTTGCCCTTGTGATCTTGAATTTTTTCATCTTTGTTTTATTTTACATATTTCATTTTTCTATTGTGTTGCAACACTTGTTTACTCTTTATCTCGTGGACTCTCCCTTCACAATATAGCTTGGAAGTAAAAAAAAACTAAAGAGAAACAAAATATTTCCCATGCAAAAATGATATTATACTAACCATGTTCATTGCTTTTCCTTAATATGTAGGTCAAAGAATGTGAATACTTTTTCTAAAAAGGAAACTTGTAAAAGTATGGTAACATTTGAGCATTATATGGCAACACTTTATGTTCAAAATATGAGATTTTAAAAGAATTCCCTTACACTACTGTCAAGATGGACTACTTCTAGGTCCCTATGGAGGCAAAGCCTCTCACTTTAATCAATGAATTCATTCTCATCATAGTATCTACATGGTATAAACCCCAACCAAACATAGTAATTAATAAATATCGAAAAATTGTTCAAAAAGAGTATCTGCTGTAATCACACAGATCGCATAAGATTACCAATAATACACATATAGAGACATATATTCATATAGATACAAGAGACAAGAATAGGTGACAGAATAACAGAGTATATTAGTTAATCACATGAGGGTCCATACATACACAGAAATGAACCAAGTTCTTATCTAGATCAACAACCTATTATATATGATTTACAAAACAATTAGGAATAACTACTTGTCAGTTCAGTCAACCGACATGACCTTTGGAGGACGACCTTATCTCCGATTAGTCAATTAACTAGTTTAGTTGGCTTATTGACTAGCTCCTCCAACATCTCCCCCAGGAACAAAATATTTCTTCGTCCCAAAGAAACAGGAGAGGTAACAAAACTCTGTCTGAAGTAGCATTCTTTCCTTCGTTCTGTCTTCATGGGTTGTGTAGTCTAATAGATGGTATTTTTTGTACACATACTTCGATTATGTCTTTTACTGTAATGGCCTGTTGGTGTTGAAATTCTTCCCAACTGCGGAGAGCTCTCTGGATGTCTATGGTCAATCTTGTAATGTTGGACAGGGTCGACATTTTCTTCTAAATTGAAATATCTATAATATTATTTATGTCGGGCCCCAAAAATTGGGATTTTCCATCTATTGTGTCCATCATCCTTTGAATTCGTGGACATATTGTGTCCAGTTTGTCGATGTTGGGAAGAGCCCGGTTCACCCACTGATGAGCTTGTTTCTCTAGCTTCTCTAGCTTCGTTGTTTCCAATACAATCTGATGTTGTACTGTACTCCTCATTGCTCCATCAAGACCTTGTTGATTTTCTAGTGTCCTGATATGTTCATGGGTTTCTCGAGCTTACTGAAATAGCCAACCATAGTGGGTGTACCAGCTACGCAGTACTTCTTCTGTACTATCTGATTCCTCCAGATGTTCTTGCAGTACCTTGTGTGCTTCTGAAAATGTTGTGTACTAATGTCTTAATAACATAGATGTTTCTTCTTTTTGCTCCTATTTATTGGCCTGTAGCTGTGCCTAAAGGTTCGACACAAAAATTTCCAACAGCTAGTAAGCTCTCTCTAGTGGTTTGTCCGTGTCGGTCTCATTTGCTCTTGGTAAAACTGTATGAGTCAAATTCCTGCATTTGGTCAAGAATTTGACTTGTTCTTATTTAAGTTTGTCTATCTGTTCTTTTCTGCTATGATTTCTCTTTGTAGCTTCCTTAGTGAGTGCTCCCAATAGTTGACCCAGTTCTCCATCTCTAAGTTTTGGTGTGTCGACTGCAATAGTCAACCCTAGTTGATGCAGGTGGATAACCGTTGGTGCCTGTTGTGTTTGTTGTTGTTAATTTTTCTTCTTTTCCTTTATTTTTCTCTTATGTTTGGAATGATGGACCACTACTGATCTTGACAGTAATCATGTTGGCTGTTGTTGCTATGTTTGGTGCTCTTCAGTCAATGGGTTCTCTATCAACTGGACTTTTGTTGTGGCAGGGTTAGCTTGTTAATTTACATGGGTGGGATTTGTGTTTGTTTGTGCTTCCAATGGTCGTGAGGATGGTGGTGTTGGATTATGAGGTGAATCTGCTGCTACCGGTGGCAATGGTGAATCTAGGTTTTGTGGAGGTTTTGAAGTTGGTGGTGGCGATGGGGATGGTGAGTGATCTAGGGTCACTAGAGTGGTTGGAATTCCTTCTATCGATATAGGATCTTCGACTTCTAGTTGTGGGTTAGTAGGGTCATCATATTTGACAGATTCAAAGAGGTTTTCAATGGTTTGGCCGATTTCTAGTGCATCACCCTGATCATCTTCCCCTTGGTATCCAACCGGTTCATTGGCTGGTGTGAAGGTTGGTGTGAAAGATGAAGTCTGTGCTGCGACAAGTTGGGAAGGGTTTTCAGAATTTCAAAGGAATGTCAATTCAATGACTCCCCGCAAATTTTGGTGGTGGTGAGGCTTGGATGGTTTGTAAGGGGAGGCTCTGTCGGGAAGAGATTGACTCTACGAGTTTATGAGTGGTGGTGATCTACTGAGCTTTGAGAAATATGTCAGGTAGCTTATTGATGAACTGCTAGAGGTCGATATATTTGGCCACTCTCTCCTTAAGTGTTTTTGACATTGCACTTTTACACAAGTCGGCGGGACTGATGATGGTCTACATTGGCATATTTTCCTGTATTATTTGGGTTGGAGAGAGGGGTGGGGGGGGTGAAACTAAATCAATGGGTTCAACTATAGGAGGGTTTGTAAGTTTTACTATTTTAGCTTTGGCTTTCCTTGTCTCTTCTTTGAAAAATCGTTTGAACTATTCCTCGACAGAGACTTTATTTTTGGCAGCATATATCAAGATGGCAGTTGCTAGTTTTCTGCAGCTATTAGTTGGATGTTTTTCTCCATCAGCTGATATTATGGTTTCTCTGTCTCTATTTATTCCTCCTATTGTTGTTGAGTTGGGACCATGGCATCTTTTTTTGTCGGTACCATGGCTTGTTATTCTGTCGGTACATTTTCAATTTGTAGGGGTTTCTGCTCCATTGCCGGGCTATCTTCCGAAGTGAAGGTACTAATATCAAGGTGAACTTCATAGTATCCTTCCTTCTCCTAGTTGGTCAAAGGTTCTATAATAGAGTGGTTAATCTCTTTGGCATCCTCTGGTATAGGTATTTTGGTTTTGTTCTATCTGGCCAATTCTGTAAAAATATCCTCGGTTGTTGGATAATAGTCAAGTGGTTTTTCTTTTGCTATGGAACCTTTTGCATGCCATACTGCAGTGTGGTTGAGTTCCCACTGGATGTGTGCTGTATTAGGAAGACATTTTCGAATGTTTTGAGGTACCCTCCATCTAGCTGTTTGAATTTTTAGACTTTGAAACCAGTGTTCTAAGAAAACTTTTCCTTCTTCTTCTTCCTGTGGAGTTCCATCCATTGAGAAAGGCTTAAAACTCCACATATGAAACCTAGCTGACTCTAGGAAATCTTTGTTCCTGACTGGACATAGGTGATACATAGAAATCCATATTAATAGTGACGGGAATTTTATTATTGGTCCTGATTCTTGGAACTTTTCACAGATAGAATTAAGCATGTCAACCATGTATTGAGCCCAACAATATACTTTCCTCAATTCTCCTATGCATTCGACAGCTTCCAGCATGTCAAGTTTCAAATCACAGCCTCATCCTGTGACAGTCAGGCCTATGGATATGATTTTGGCTACTATTTTAGGTGTATTGGCTTTAATTTGTCTGATAATTAATCCTTTTGAGTTTTTCCCTGTCAGTGTCCCTGTTAGTATTTCGACCAACCCTTCTTTGATACCCAAAGGAACATGGTTTCCTTTGTTTGAAATCCCAGTAAGTTTGTAGATGGTTTTGACTGATATTTCCACTGGTCTATCAAAGAAGAGCTTCCCATTGTTGTACCGGCTAATAATGAATTTGGCAATATTTTCTTTTGTCCCTCCAAAACTTTCCATGAGGTGCGCATTCATGTAATTCAAAATGGTGCTCTGGTTGATTTTTTTCCCTTCCTATGTCACTCTTGAGTTACCCTTGTAAGCCCATTTTTTTATTTCTACCCAATGACCTACCCATGAAAATTCCTACACTTTTGTTATGTTTTTAATGTTTTGCAGGCGTTTCACTAGTGGGCTGACAGCAGACTCCAACTCTTTTGCTTTGGCTGTCATGGCTCTCGTTTGTTTTGGTGCCATTTAGTCAGTTTCTGGCTCAATTTTCTTCATAGTTAACTCGCTCACAGAGGTTTGGTAATTGTGTTGCTCTAACTCTTTGTAAAACGGTATGAAGTCTTCATCCAACGTAGTATTTATAGGTGGAGCGAATGACGATCTTATCGATGATGTTATTAATGGCATATTTCATGGTAAAGGACGCTCTATTGAAGGATGATTTAATGCACTTTGGTTTTAGCACTCCCTCTGACTGTAGTCATGATGGGTTGATTTGACCTTTGAATCCTCTTGTCAATGTCAATGATATGGTCGATATGCGGTATGTCGATGGTGAAAATGTCAATTATTGTCAGATGGAGGTCTATTACGTCTGTCAATATTTCCTGTCATTTTGGTTTTCTTTGATTCTTTTGGATTTTAGGTTTTTTGTGCTTTTTTTATAGTTTTTGTTAACAATTATAAAACCGTTATTTATTTATTTTTATTTTTTTTCAAAATTTTTCAGTTTTGGTACCGTTTTAGTCTGGCACCGTTTACCAGTTTCCAAAATACTGTGCCCTATAATGTTCTCAGTCGGACTGAACCATTGGTGTTGATTTATTTGACAATATAGGGTCCCATCCACTCTATGTGGAGTTTCTTTGGTTTCCCTTTCACCCGACTGTTATATAGTAGTGCAAGATTTTCGACCGATAAGTTTTTGTTTTTAATGTTTCAGTCGTGCCAAGCCTTTTGTTATTGTTTCTGAATTTTCTGGAGTTGTACAACAATTAGTTAGTGCTCTTCTAGTTTGGCTAATTGCATTAGTCATTCCTTCCTTTCTTCCTTGACATTGATGTGTAAGATGTCAGCTATTACTGGTGTCTGTTGTCGAAAGTGTAAAGGGATGACTATTTCTTGGCCATAGACTAATCGAAAAGGTGTTTTTTCTGTCGACCGTTTATATGATGTTCTGTATGCCCATAATACTGCAGGAATTTTCTCATCCTAGTCATCTTTGTTGGTGTTGCAAATTTTTGTTAGACCTCTTGTTAGTGTTTTGTTGAATGCCTCTATCACCCCATTCGACTGAGAGTGATAGGCTGTGATTCGACGGTGGTCGATTTTGAACTGTTATGTTAGTGCTGCAATGTTTTTATTAATGAAGTGTGATCCTTGGTCACTGATTAGGGTTAGTGGGAAGCTGAACCTAGAAATGGTATTTGCATAAATGAATTTAGCAGCTACCTCACTAGAGTAGGTTTTGACATGTTTTGCTTCTTCCCACTTAGTTACATACTCTACTGATGTTATGATGTACCTTGCAGTTGTTCTTTTTCTTGGGATTGGAAATGGACCTATAAAATCGATAGCCCATATTTTGAATGTTAAGAACGGGTTTACGGATATCAAGGGCATCTTTGTGCTAGGTAAAGTTCGACCTAGACATTGGTAGCGATCACATTTGCTGACAAACTATTTACAGTCTTTGTAAAGTGTCGACCACCATAGTTTTGACTATTGAATTTTATTGGGAGTTGTATCTGACTGAAAATGTCCTCCCGCTGGTCCATGATGTGCTTACACTGTGCTTCATACATAATGTTTTCTCATTCATGCTCTAAAACATATCAACGGAGTACTTCGTCCAAACCCATTTTGTACAAAAATCCATTGATTAGGCTATATGGTGCAGCTTTCATGGCTAGAATTTGTTTCTTCTTAGTGTTCATGCCTTCAAGTGCTTGTCCATTCTCTAGAAATTGTGTTATTTCCTCTAATTTTGCAGGAACAACTTCTATTCGGAATAGGTGTGCATCTGGTGGGTCACCTTCAACTCCTGTCGATTCCTCCCCCGTGTCGATTCTCAACAAATGGTAGAGCCCAACATTTAGTCTTCTTGGTCAAACGAAGACTTCAAATTCGAATTCTTAGAATAGTAACAGCCATCGGCAAATTCTTCCATGGTGTAGAGGCTTTTTTACCAGATATTTAAGTGCTTGATGGTCAGTGTAGAATATGAAAGGGTTATCTAATAGGTGGTATCGATACTTTTGGAGTGGAAAGATCATCCCTAGTGCCTCCCTTTCTGTTGCTGAGTAGTTTTGTTCTACCTTGTTTAATTTTCTGCTACTGTATATGATTGGATAGTCCATTCCATCTTCACCAGGTTGTGCCAAAATCACACCTATTGTTAGGCCTGAAGCATCAATATGTATGTGGAATTTGATCGACCAATTTGGCTATCTGAGAATGGGAGGTTCAACTAATTTTATTTTTAATGTGTTGAATGATGTATCACATTCTTCTGTCTAGTCAAACTTCGGATCTTCTCTTAACAATTCTTCCAATGAGTATGTCATATTTGAGTAGTGTCAAATGATTTTTCTATAATATCTTGTATGACCTAAAAATACTCTGACCTGTTTTGGATTCACCAGTGGTTTTAAGTCGAGGATTAATTTTATTTTTGCAAAATTGACTTTGATTCCTTCCTTGCAGATAATCTTCCCTAGTAATATTCCTATAGGGGTTAAGAAGATACATGTTTTTATATTGAGAGATAACTGAATTTGTTGACATCGTTCCAACATAAGCCTTAACCATTTACAATGGTATTTCTGCATGGAATAGATCATCCAATTATCAAATTATACTGCCATTGTTTTATAAATGTATCCTTGAAATGTTTTGACAACTATTCTTTAAAACACTATATGTGCATTCTTGAAACCGAATGGCATCACTCTGTAAGCAAATGATCCAAATTCACAGACGAATGTAGTCTTTTCCCAGTCTTCTTTTGCTATTGGTACTTGATTATACCCTGAAAAATCCATCCATGAATGTGTAACATTCGTGACCTACAACTTCATTTGGGATTTCATCGGCGTATGGGGTCGAAAATGGATCTGTTAGAGTGACCTTATTTAATTCTCAGAAATCAACACAGATTCTTAACTTTGTCAAGTCATGTTTTTTCGATTGGATGACCATTGGGCTTTCCCATTATGACTTGTCCATGGGGTAAATAATTTCGGCTGTGAGCGTATTGGCGATCTCCTTTTGACTATTTCCTTGTATTTGTGAGCCAATTCGTAGGGTCTTTTCTTGATAGGCCTGGATTCAAGTTTGATGTCTATCTTCATCTCACCCATTTATTTTACTAACCCTTTTAGGTCCTTGTAGTCTCGAGCAAAGACATCCTGAAATTATTTTAATAAGTCGATGATTTCTGTTGTTTCCTCTTCACTCCAAGAATCATCGATTTTTTCCATTTTCGATCTGTTATCATTAGATATGTCAACTTCTATGGTTTTAACTTTTGTGTCCATCCATTATGGCACCTTGATTTCATTAATCTATTGACTTCCTTCTTTGAACTATGAAAATATCGCTAGAAATTCTGTTGTCGTCATCTGGTCGATCTTGTCTTTGTCAGTCAATTCAATTTTGAATATTGTTCTAACTAGTTTGACTGTTTTCGGGTGATTAGATTTCCACTGGAAGATTTTCCCATATTTATGTTCATTTTCTAATTGGAGTCTCATCAACTGTGGTATTTTGTTTGATCGAATGTTATGGAATTTTTCCTTCGGTCGGTTATTCTATGTTGATTTGTTAGTAGTTGGATGTATAAAGGTTTTTATTTGTTTCATAACTTTGACTAATTTTCCATCTTCTAGCATAAATTTAAAGTCCTTAATAAAATTTTCTCTAAGTTCATTCCATAGGAATGTTTCACCTCTTGCTTCTTCCATTTTATACCATTTATTTGGTAGATCGTCCAATGTTGAGGGAAATAGGCGTGGCCATATACGTTCATCTTTGTAACCAAGTCTTCTCCATTCTTTTTCACATGTTCTTATATGGTTTTCTGGATTTTGTACTTGTGTGAAGACAGGTATTTGTGCCTGTTTAGTTATCTTGCTACCTCCAAACCTTTATATGAATAAATTCAAAGCTCTTGTCCACACTTGTAGTCTCGACTGATGGGTGTCCCACCATTGAGTAGCTTGCCCATTAAATGTTTCTACCAGGATTTGGAGTCGGCCATGTTCAGCTAGGTTCTTAGATACTTTTTCTACATGGAGAACTGGTGATTATATCTCTTTATACCGAAGATTTTTTTTATTATCTATGTTGATTGGTGTCAAAAGGGGTATTCCCTTATTTTCTTTTCAAATATTTTATGAATAATTGATACAAAGAAGAATTGTCGAATTAGTTTCTTCTGGATAGGATGAATAATCCAACAACCCCTTTCTTGTGTTTCATAGTTTTTTATTTCCAAATCATATAATTCTGCATCCAAATTATATCCAACTGAGTCCTATTTTCCTAGATGAAGTTCACCTTAACTATTGGATTCAATATAATCTTCATAATTTTGAATCTGATAGAGTTGTCTAACATCGACTTCCTCATATTTAGGTTTAGTCCAGGGGACAATAAATTTATGTCTGTTCCCTTTTAATTTTATTCTTTCCTTGTCCAATGAGATAGATGCCTTCATTTTTTGGCCCCATGGACGTCCTACCAAGACTGGAAAGGAACTAGATCCTTCCTTAGGGTCGATGATTTCGAAATCAACTTTTGTTGAAAATCCTTTTATCGTTGTATTGACATTTCTCCAAACCCCAATGGGTTTGATCAGTCCTTGGTCAACTAACTTTAAATATATGCTTGATTAATTCGGTTGAGGCCTACCCAACTATTCCCATGTATCTCGCGTCATAATGTTTACTTGGGATCCAAAGTCAAGAATGACTTGTCGAATGTGGTATCCTTCGATTTCAAGATAGACAAGTGGATCAGCATCATTCTTATCCTTTTGATTTAAGCTGCATCTACTCTTAGTTTGTTTACCTGTATCATTTTTTTTCTTAATATTGTACAATAGGTCAATGAATTGTGCCACCGACTTATCTTTATGTATTAAGTTCAATAGTTCTTGAAGTGTGTTTTGTCAATTGTCATCGACATCTTCTTGTCTGGAAATTTCTCGAAAAATGTTTGATGCATCATTATACAATTTTTTTTACTTTGTAGGGTTAGGATATTTATTTTTATTCTTAACTTTTCTTATTCTTGGATTGTCACCTCCAATTTTTGTTCCTTGTCTAGTTACTATGTGTATATTCTTTGTGCGAACTATATCACTTTTTTGAACACAAGATAAGACATTAACATTTTTCCTTTTATTAATTTTTTCAAGTATGGTGGGACAATATTCCAATGAGTGGTCGCCCACACCATAGCTAGTACAAAATTTTAGGTCAGTTATGTCTTTATATGGATAGTCCGGATATCGGTGTCCTTCTTTATAGCATGTAAAACATTGAATTGGTCATCATGGTTGATTGTCATGATTTCCAAACAATCATCCTCAACCTCCAAATCTTCCAGGACGATTGTCGAACCGGCGCTCGTATCTACGGCCTTCATATTGTTGATTTCTTGGTTCATTTTGGTCATTGCTCCTTGGGATATTGTCATTATTCTGGGCAACTGCATTTGTTTCGTAGACTGCCTGATAGTTTTGTCAATTTTTGAGGTTCAAGTGGCATTCCATAGCTAGTCTCAATGGAAAATTCATTTTTGTCAGATATTTTGGTTGTCGGTTCTGTTTCGACAACTTTTCAGTCAGTTTTGACTTTTTTGTCGATGTCCAACTGCACTGTTGTGCCCGTGAGTTTGAATGGTCTTTGTTTTGTAAAGTTGTGCTTAGAAGGGGGGGGTGCTCCTTCATGTCCGGGGTAGATTAAATGGATGCTTTAGTTGGACGGGTATGCCTGAAGTGTAAATCAATTTCCTTCCTTCGGTTGATGGATCAATAAATGATTGTCATCATTTACTTCATTGTCTAGCCGGATCCATATACCGAACTCACCAGCTCTTAGTCTCAGGTCCTCCTAGACAATGGCTTGCATTCGGGTACTTGGATTTATCGGAGATAGAGTTCTTACCTCCTGGGGTATTTCTAGTTGGAGAGCTTCTCGCTGCTCTATCCAAAAATCTTCCTCCATTGGTGACACCTCTTCATCTACGCCTTCCTCTTGTTGGTCATGACCCGACTGTGGAGAATTTTTCTCATGTTTTGTCACCCTAGAAACCATTCTTTTTTGGAGCGCTATAGCTTGCTCTCATATCTCTTCCCTTCTTCTCTGCCTCTTCTCCCTTTCTATCTTCTGTAGGTTCGATGTACCTTTGTGAGTCACTGTCCGGTCAATTTCCTTCTTAGGTCAAATTTCCATTGTTGGTGGTGGTATTTTCTCAAGTCGACTAGAATCCTTCTACTCTGCCCAACACATGGCCAACTACCCACCCATCTCCTACCCAACGCTTTAGTAAGATCAGATGGTTCTGTCTACTTGTTTGAGAAATACTCCCACTCCCTTTCGGTAATAATTTTTTCCCACGCTTTTTTCTTTTTTTCCTAGTTAGTGTTTGTTGGTGGTTCGATGAGTGATGGATGAGGTTCGACTATATGGCCTACTCCTTTGTCGATTATAAATTTGAACAACAAAGTTGGTAGTGAACAAAGAAATTGCTCAGTGAAGTCGGTATAGAATCTTTTTTCAATACTTTCAAATGAAACTCTCTCCTCTACTACTTGTTCTTCATAGAATTCATCTGCAATTTTCTCAAACCACTATGATAGGTTTGTTCATCCTCCTTGGATCAGTTTTTGAAGCAATTCTTGATCTTTAGTTGATTTCGGCTTCATCTAATAGTTTTTTCAACAACTGGGGCACCGATTGTACAAATTTTTCATGTGTTTCAGTGAAGAATCTTTCCTTCACCTGAGAAATGGTCAGCTCGTTTCTTCTTGCGTAATTCTATAGGTAGTTTGTGATCTTACACTGCCACCAATTCTTAATCTCTTTCTCTGATATCATCTGCGTATGGTCATATCATCTGTATATGTATGACCGGCAATGACACCAATGTTGTAATCACACAGATCACATAAGGTTACCAATAATACACATATAGAGACATATTCATATAGATACAAGAGACAAGAATAGGTGATAGAATAACAGAGTATATTAGTTAATCACATGAGGGTCCATACAAACACAGAACTGAACCAAGTTCTTATATGGCTCAACAGCCTATTATATATGATTTACAAAACAATTAGGAATAACTACTTGTCGGTTCAGTCAACTGAAACGACCTTTGGAGGCTGACCTAATCTCTGATTAGTTAGTTAACTAGTCTAGTTGGATCACCGACTAGCTCCTCCAATAGTATCATTCAATGTGATTGTATATTTTTCAGCGAAACAATGTCTATTTAAAAAAAATAATAGATACCCATATTATCAACCCATGGAAAAACTATAGGTCTCCACACTATACAGATGAACTCAAAAACCATTACAAACCTGTGAAACATTAAAACTAAAATGTCAAGGTCAAAAAACTAAGAGTAATTGAGTTTAACGAGAAACAATGAACAAGCAACAAGAATAATTTCCAAGTAGTTCAGACACCATCACAATTGTAACCATGCCATTGTCCACATTCCATGTTATAAATTTATACACTTACCTATTACCAAGGATTCCTTCTGATTACCTGTTCATCAAGCATGATCCAATAGTCTCCATCACCTCTCGGGTTGTAAATTTATTAGAATCAATAAGTAGAAAAAGCACAATATGGAAGCTCTAGAGAGGGCCTTCTCATGCAATTTTCCACTATAAATACAATCGAATCCAAACCATTGGAGAATGGATTCAACTTGTACTTAGTGTGTATCTCTTTTCATTGTATGTGTATTCATTATCTACTTCTTTACATGTTTTATCATGGTATAAGAAAGATGTTGATGTTGCACTATTTTTTTTAATTTGCAATTTGATGTTGGGGTATATGTGTTTAATGATAGGTTATCTGTGCACAAATACTAGGATATGAAATATATATATATATCTATAATTTGGTTCACCTACCCCCAACAAGGCCTGTTACGTCCACGGGAACAACGCATAGGGGGCCCACCCAAAGGGGCCTCACCCATTTGCTCTGATTACAGAGATAATTGATGGGGACATCAAGTGAGTCCCTTATATATCGATGTATAGCCTCCTAGGGATTTGGCCCCGATACCTTCTGCTCACAACTTGCAAACTCAACCACTTGATATAGCCCACCGGGATAGGATATGAAGAATATGAATGTTGTTATTGTTGAATAATTGCATGGTGTGACTATGTATTATGTGGTTTAATTCTTGCATGTTAGAAATTATCATGGGGGAGTTATTTCCTGGAGGAAACTCAACCAATATTGTAGAGAAGTAATTGTTTGTGTTGTCTTCTAAGTTGGAGAACAAGAGGAGGAACAAATAAAAATGAAAATGTTGTTCTCTATTTTTTATCAGGTGGAGAGAAAGCCACTATTTGGTTGCTCAATTGGAAGTGGTGGATATAATTTCTGATTTGGTAAAGTTGATCGTAAAATTGAAGATAAAAGGATTTTTTTTAGTGGATAAAATGGCAACATGTGCACAGGATACATAGATTTCCCAATTTGCAAAATCTTGTAGGCCCAAGAAACTTTAACAGTGGAGATCAAGGTGGATTTTAGATCCACAGCCCGGGATCATTTTGTGATGAGAGATAGAAATGGGTAAGTCAGGTTGTAGGATTGTGCAATCAGGTAAAAGTTTCACCATTGGACGGTTGAGATGCGAGTAGGATTGAAATTTACGCATAGCATAGAGTTCATTGGTCAAATATGCAAGGAAGAATAAAATTGTTGCATGCCGTTCGGAGATGCTCTGAACAGTCATTTGCATCAAGTGATCCTGATTCCCAGATGTCAAGTTTTCCATTTTGATCCATCACATGCATCCCAGCATGCTTTCATGTTTTGTTTTGTGATCATGGAGAATCTTCCAACTCGAAATTTATTAGGATTTAGTGTGTGTGGTTTTTTATTCTCATGATGAAAATGATTTTGGAGCTTTGCTTCAAGATTCGTCTCAGAGGCAAATTAATTTATAAATATAGCCTCAATAGAGGAACAAAGGGTTCACGATTCATTCTGGAAGCCTATGTTCTTGGTTTTGTAGCTCTGCAACTTTTCTTGGAAGTATTAATGCAAAGTATTTCATGAGTGTCTAAGATTCATCACGGTGTTCAATATTCATTCTGCGTTCTCCTATGGGCTTCATTTCCATGTATGTGTAGTTTTTGCTAATGTGTTTCTAGTTGCATGCAAGGAATTCGTTCTCTATTAAGTGCTCCCTGCATCAGATAATTATATGTTTATGGTAAATTTCTTGGAATTCATCCTCCATTAGATGCTCCATTTTAGTTATCAGCCTTTAATTTTGCTTCTGATAAAGGTTCTTTTCAGGAGATTCATCCACAGATATGTGCCTCCTATTTCATTGGAATTCTTCTCATTTCCTCTTGCCATCCCTTAAAAGATATTTTACTGAATATTAACACTTACTTTGCCTCAGATTACGAATGTTATCATTATTCATTATGTTGTAATCCCTTAAATTTTTTAGTCTTTGACTCCATTTCCCAATGGTGTTGTCTATTTGTTTGTCTTGCACCCTTTGAAACCCAAACAACCCATTCTCTTCAGAAATATAGCCTTCTGAATGCTCGCTTAAAGCTATATGTGTATGTAAATGTTCATGTGACAAAGAGAGAGCCCTCTCTTACTGTATAGGCTAGAATACGATCTAAATGTTAGCTTGAAATGGTTACCCTAGTTATTTTCTACCACAACCTTGGGAAATTTAATGGGTGATAACAATATGTACAATTAGATGATAATTCTTGGTCATATGGTCAAAGAAGCCACCCGTCTCTACATTTTTTCTTGTTTTGTATCTATATGTTTACAAATGTGGATTGTCATTTATTAGAAGGAAAAGTAGATTATACTTTATGTGCATTTGTGTCAAATTATTGGGTTGTCCTGTGAGTTAGGGCCTTTTCCAATAGGCACTATGTCTTCATCTAAATTACCCTTACAGATATTGAATTTTGTCTTGTTTTGTGTCTATTAGTAGTGGAAATAGATGATACTTTCTGTGTAACCCATATCAAATTACGGATTTCCACTATGAGTTGGGGCCTCTTCTTATAGGTCAGGGTCTTCAACCAATTCCCTTTATATGGATCAAATTAGATTAAAATTTAAAGTATATTTATTATTTTCAGGTTCTTAAAAGAAACATGAAGTAATATATTTTAATATAATGACAGTTTGTTTATTTTATGGAACTCCTTGTCAAAACCCTATAAGAAATGGTCGTATTTATAGAAAATTTAGCTTAATCTAACATGCAATGGAGATGGTCTGTGTTACCACTCCAGGAAACTCTTCTAGGTTGTAACTCAAAGATGTCTGGTAACTTAACTATTCTTGTAATGTTTCACTCAATAATGAGTGTGGGGTTGGATCAAGATGAATATCTAACTAACTGGACTATGTATTCAAGACTGTTTAGGGATATCAAACACTACAAGGCCTTTGAGAGATGAAATCAGAAAGGTTGTGTATCAAATGGAACAGAAACTAATCACCTAAACCAGATCACACATATATAAAACAATAATTATGATGGGTCTAGAAACTAGCATGACAACTTGTGATCCTTTCCCAAATAATGATATAGGGAGATGATAGTCACCTTATTAATTCTTGCACATGATTTAGGAACTAGGAATCAAAATCATCAAAGAAAAATTAACAAATACTCATGAATTGGTGTTAATCGGAACCGGAATTGGTTTCCTTTATGTATATTTAATAAACAATGAATGGTTACAATGCCAATGTCAAGCAATAGCTTAACTCCATGAAGAATTCGAATACCTAAGGAGACAATTCGAATTCAGTGAGTGATTCTAGCTTAACTGACTCTCAACCATTGGTTCACACTCTGTTAACCACTTGACCAAAACCCTAACTAACTCACCAAACCCTAACTGAAGTCGGAGTGCATTAAATGACTGAATCTTAACTAAAGGAGATCAAACACATGTCATAGCAAGCCAACCATCAAGTGCTAGTGCTCCATGACTTCAATGAACCTCGATGAGGTTAACTGAAGCTGAATTGACCATCAGAAGTCGGTGGAGGCGCCTTGTTGACTCCAGATCATTAAATAATAATAAATAATCATTAAATAATATATTTAATGACTGGAGGTGCCTTAACTGACTGGTTGAACTGATTGTAACCACCAGTTAGCAATTAGGTGCATTAATGTCACTCAGATCACCCCCGAAGTGCTCCAGTTAGCCTCCTTGACTATAGGAGAAGGTTAATTTAGCCTCCTTGACTGTAGGTAGGCGTGGGTGTGACTAGATGATGGAAATTAATGCTCCATTGATGTCAATTAATGTCAATTATACTTAGGATAATGGTTTAACTAGGCCAATTTGAACGAAAGAGTGTGTATGATGGTAAATGTCTCCAACACCCCCCTTAAGCTATACTCAGGAAGAGTTAGAAAACATAGATGCATAAAATGATAGGGCCCTGGAAACTAAGGCCATAGGTCACCCTGTACAATGCTGAAAATGAAACAATTCTCAAAACAAACTAAGTGAGGAAAAGAGAGAAAACCCAGTGGGAAAACCCCCCCCTCAAGCTGAACACTGAAAGTAATCTGGATCACCCTGATGAACTCACCCCCAATAGTGAATGGAGGTAAGTGAACTTTTTTTCTGAAAAGCTCTTGGTGAATATGTCTGCAATCTGCTCATCATTCGGGCAGTATTGCAGAATGATGGTCCTGCCATGCACTAGCTCCCTGATGTAGTGCATGTGAATCTCTACATGATTGGTCCTCTGCCTGGTAAATGGATCCATGGATATCTTAATAGCCATAAAAGAGGACAATTGACAAAGTACTACCAAGATCAAACTCTGAAAGAATGCCTTGCAACCAAATTGCTTGGATGCAAGCATTCACCGCTCCTTGATACTCGGCCTCTACTGAAGATAGTGCTATGGCATCCTGCTTTTTGCTTGACCAGCAAATAGGGCCACCACCAAACATGAATACATATCCAGAAGTTGAATTCTGATCAATAGAATCACCCACCCAATTGGAATCTGTGTATCCAACTAGCTCTAGCTCGGAGTCTGCAGCATAGTGAATGCCGTAGGTCCTGGTTCCCTGAATGTACTGGAGGATCCTCTTGGATGCCTTCCAATGAATATCATGAGGCTGCTGCATGTATCTTGATATAGCATTCATGGCATAACAAATATCAGTCCTAGAATGTGTCAAGTACAACAAGCTACCAATCAGTTGTCGATAGATAGTGCAGTCCACAGGAGGTGTGTGTTTTCCTTCTTCAAGGCTGATCCTTGAAAGGAAAGGGAATGGTGCAGGCCTACATTCAGCCATGTTAAACTTGACTAACAGGTCTGAAATGTATTTGGACTGAGTGACCATAATCCCATCAGAATTTTGCTCGATTTCGAGCCCCAAAAATTGTTTTAGAAGCCCCAAATCACTCATTTCAAAGGCATTATGGAGAGCAGTTTTGATGGCTGAAATGGAGGAAATTGTGCTACCTATGATCAGTAAGTCATCAAAATATAAAACAATTATAATTATATGACCAGCATGCTTCTGTAAATACACATTTGGATCTGATCTACATCTCTGAAACTTTTGCGAGAGAAGGAAGGCATCCATCTTGGAATACCACTCTCTTGGGGCCTGTTTTAACCCATATAGTGACTTCTTTAGCTTGCAAACCAAAGATGGATCAGTGATGTAGCCCTCATGCTGCTTCATGTATATATCCTCATGAATATATTCGTGCAAAAATGCTGACTTAACATCCATGTGATGCACCTCCCAGTGCTTGGATGCGGAAATAGCCAAAACAAGGCAGATGGAGTCCATTTTTGCAACCAGAGCAAAGGTCTCATGGTAGTCAACTCCTTAGACCTAAGAGAAACCTTTTGCTACCAGACTTGCCTTATATTTGTAGGTGCTTCCATCAGCAGCAACCTTTTTCTGAAACACCCACTTGCATTGGACCAATTTCCTTCCCGGAGGAAGAGAAACTAGCTCCCAAGTAGTGTTTTTCTGAAGAGAATTCATCTCTTCATCCATGGCAACTTGCCATCTCGGATCATTCCGAACATGGTAGTAGGATTTTGGATCTGAACTAATCATCAAATAGTAAGTTTCAGATAGCAAATTATTAGAACAAGAGAGCGCAATACCTGCTCTTTGGAAATCAAACCGGGTTCTCCTTGGATCATCCGGATTTCCAATGTTGTCTCCTGCGGAGGAGAGTGTCTTTTGGGCCCATGTAGGAAGATGATTTTTTACTTCAGGTTCTGATTCAGTATCTGATGATTGCTACACACTGATATTAGAAATCAGAGGATCCAAATCAGGGTCATCACCCCCAATTTCATCATCCAAATATTCAGTGGAATAGGAAGGAAATTCAGTAGTTTTCTCCTTTACTAGTTCCACCTCCTGAAGAGGCTCATCGAACTTGACACTTCTCTCGATTATTATCTATTTGTTCTTAATATCCAGCAGCTTGAATCCTTTATATTCATCAGGATACCCAATAAATAGACATTCTATGCTCTGCGGTTGCAAAGCCCTTCTTTTATCAAGCGGAATACGGGCCCATGTAGTGGACCCAAACACCCGTAGGTTTGACACATCTGGCTTGTGTCTGAAGTATGCTTCAAAAGGAGTCTTTCCTTTCACTGATGAATTTGGCACCCTGTTTTGAATGTATGCTGTAGTATGCATGGCTTCAGCCCACAAATTTGTAGCAAGCTTCTTTGACTCCAACATACAGGTGGTCATCTCTTTGAGAGACCGGTTCTTCCTTTCCGCTACTCCGTTCTGCTGGGGAGTGTAGGGAATTGAATGTTGGACCTGAATACCACTTTGGGAGAAAATGTACAGCAACTCATTACTAACATACTCCCCTCCATTATCAGATCTCAATATATTGATCTTAAGCCCAGAGGCATTTTCGATCAAGGCCTTCAATTCAGAAAATTTTTCACATACTTCTGATTTCTTTTTGAGAAAGAAAACACATTTATACCTTGAAAAATCATCAATAAAAGTAAGGAGGTACCTTGATCCATTCATGGATGTGACAAGCATTGGACCGCTGATATCAGAATGTATCATCCCCAATATGCTTGTAGCTCGGTTTGCCTTCCCCCAATTGAACTTGTGCTCAGGGTGTTTTCCAATCACACAGCCCTTGCAAACTCCCGTGGTTGCCTTGATGACCAGGATGCCTTCAACCATGGAGTTTTTCTATAATTTATACAAATATTTGAAATTAATATGGCCAAATCTCTCATGCCACATCCTACTAACCTCATTTCCATGAGTTAGCAGAGCACTGTGCTTTGCATCTGCAACAAAGTGAGAGAACTCATAGGATTTTGCATGATGATTTGCAAGGCCTTTTGCAATGAGTTTCCCAGATGCAATTTCTGTTATCTCAACATCATTTGGGATGAAAGAGACTCTCTTAGGCATTCCTGTATGTGTCATTTGATAGACACTAAGGAGATTTGCTGCTAGAGACGGTACATACAAAACTTTAGAAAAAAAACATTTTCTAGATCTACAGTACCTTGTCCTTCAGAAATGATGGTGGAGTCATCTCCCATGTGGATGGGGATGGATTTGCTGGTCTCCAAGGATGAAAAGGAGTCTTTTTCAGCCATCATGTGATTCGAAGATCCACTGTCAATCAGCAGTGCTTTGGACTTTGAAGTTCTTGCCATGAGGGCATGACCTTTCTCATGTTGTGGTTCCCGATCTTGATGATCTCTCCGGAAGATTGATGTGATTCCTCTCAAGGAGAGAGGTTTCTTCATCAAGATTTTTCTTCATGCATCCATGTTCAGGGTGAAAACCCTTCCCACAATAAGAACACCTGACTTTTTCTTTCCCATTGTGCCCTTTTCCTTTGTTCTTCCTTGAGCTGGAAGATTCATCATGCTGCTGATTTTCAACTCTAGGCTTGGGAGCATCAAATTTAGTTTTCTGGTTTTTCTACTGCTTTCCTCTACCCTTCAGATCTTTGGGCCCCGAGACATGGAGGGCTTGATCAAGGGAAGATCGGATGATCCCCATCTAGACAAGCTTGTCATGTTCATTAGTTAGGGACTCAATGAAGGCATTGTGTGTAGGCATCTTCCATCCGGGGGTTGTGAGATTGCCCGCATGAAATGTAGAAACAAAAACTGAATAATCAGCCCTGAGTTTGGAGAGGATGGCTAGGATGAGCTGATCATCCTCCTTCTCCACTTTGCATTGCTTCAAGAGGAAAACGGTATGCTTGAACTTTGTAAAGAAATCATTTAGAGTCTCGAAATTGGAAGGTTGGAGAGACATGAGTTCATTTTCGAGTTGGTAAACTCTCAAGTCATCATGCTTTCCATATAGAGATTCCAATTTGTCCCATATTTGTTTCGTTGTCTTCAGATCCGTAAGATGGAAGAGAAGGTCATCGAAAATAGAGAGGCACAAGAAACTGAAGGCTTCATCCTTCTTGTTCAAGAATCTTGATTTTTCTATGGTGGATCCAGGCTCAACTTCAATGTCCATGGCGACTCTATAAAGTCCTTTGGAATACAGCTGAATCTCCATTTTACTTTTCCATGTGTGGAAATCGTATGGAGTCAACAGAGGTACTGAGGAGGCCATCTGGATATGCTGTAGTGAATGCTTCACCTGTAGAAACCTGAAAATCAAAATAGAAAGGGAAAAATAAGGTCAGACAGCCTACACATTCTAGGCTTTCATCACACCTAGCATAGTCAATCAAGAAAGCTTCATCAACAAGTTCTTTACTTGGGATATTGAGTGGTAAGCCTTGGATTCTGGTGTAGTGTTGGAATTTTGAGCTATTGCTCACTTTTCATGGAGAAATCTGTCAAAAAGCTTGTTTTCGAGAGATCAATCTTTGTCCTGCCATATGCTCTGATACCACATTAATTCTTGCACATGATCTAGGAACTAGGAATCAAAATCATCAAAGAATAATTAACAAATACTCATAAATTGGTGTTAATCGAAACCAAAATTGTTTCCTTTCTGTATATTTAATAAACAATGAATGGTTACAATACCAGTGTCAAGCAATAGCTTAACTCCATGAAGAATTTGAATACCTAAGGAGACAATTCAAATTTAGTGAGTGAGTCTAGCTTAATTGACTCTCAACCATTGGTTCACACTCTGTTAACCACTTGACCAAAACCCTAATTGACTCACGAAACCCTAACTGAAGTCGAAGTGCAATAAATGATTGAATCTCAACTGAAGGAGATCAAACACATGTCATAGCAAGCCAACCATGAAGTGCTAGTGCTCCATGACTTCAATGAACCCCGATGAGGTTAACTGAAGCTAAAATGACCATCAGAAGTTGGTGGAGGTGCCTTGTTGACTCCAGATCATTAAATAATAATAAATAATCATTAAATAATATATTTAATGACCGGAGGCACCTTAACTAACAGGTTGAACTGATTGTAACCACCAGTTAGCAATTAGGTGCATTAATGTCACTCAGATCACCCCAGGAGTGCTCTAGTTAACCTCCTTGACTGTAGGAGAAGACTAAGTTAGCCTCCTTGACTGTAGGTAGGAGTGGGTATGACTCGATGATGGCAATTAATGCTCCACTAATGTCAATTAATGTCAATTATACTTAGGATAGTGGTTTAACTAGGCCAATTTGACCGAAAGAGTGTGTATGATGGTAAATGTCTCCAACACACCTATGGATTATATAAGCATAGACAGAGAATTACATTCAACTCATAAGAATAAATAGATAAGAAAGAAGAAATATGATAACATCAATGAAAGAAGCTTGCAAGTTTCATATATTAAGAAAAGGTCTTTATTTACAGTAGCAGCATAGTAGAATTCAAAATCGACCTCCTTTAAACAATGTTATCTATCTTGGCTTTATAGCCTTTACATCAAAAACTGTGATCCTATAAAGAAGGATCGAGAATACTAAAAATAGCATTGTATAAAACTAATTTACAAAATGATAGGAATCAGATCCTATGTAAAAGGAGTCCAACCATATCTTAATACTAAGTCTTTGATATCTCCTCCCATGTGTTGGATGATGACTAATCCTTCTTAGAATATTCAATTGACATCTGGAAGCTAATCTGTTCGCCTTTCAATTAAAAATAGGATGATCTTTGAGCTTTTTCTTCCTTTAATGTGCCTCAAAAATTTGAAGAAGAGAGTAATATTTACCCATTTTAATGTTGAAAATCATTTGGAACTCTTCTTGAAAAATTAAGTCTCAAAATATTCGAGCTAACAAAAAATATTAGCACGCTTCCTTAGTAGGAATCGCATGTCCAACATCTTGAGGTAGGCCAACTGATATCTTAGGCCCATATTCATCAGTCACCTGCCACATCAATATGTTAACTTGATCTTCTGGGTTTGAGAGAGAGGTGTTGTTGGTTATATCTTCTGCATAAGGAAAATTAGATAGAAGATCCCTAATACGAGTTCTTCTCTTTATTTCTAAATGTTCTCTCATCAATGGCAGTAGATGCCAAGATGCACTTGTGAAGAAAATTGCACCGAGACGAATAAACAGAGCAGATCAATGATCATAGCAGTTGCTTTCATACTTGCATTGTAATTTATGTCCGGCATAGTTCTCTTGCAGAAACTCTCAACGCGATGTGGTATTGGTGCTCTTTGAGGAGTTATGGCAAGAAAGAGCCATCCTGCGAGCACCTTCTTCATATTAACCTAGCGCTTGGGTACTTTGGCTAGGTTGCGTGTTTGAAAAACATAAGACCCCTGCGTGTTTTTTGGAATCTGTAAATGAAACCATTCTTATGTCATATGAAAACCCTTAAAAATAATGTTGTCATAGTGTTGAGTACTCAATGGTGGTCGTCACATATGGAAACATGCTCAGTGCATGGGTTAACTGCTAAATAGATCATTAAATGAAAGAGAGAACTTGGTGTTTGCATTTGGCTTGGAGCGCTGACCTGTAATATAATTTGTAACTTAGATTTATGACTCATGACTTGGCTAGTGTAAGAAATGGGCATGTGACTTGAATTTTAGAAACTCTATGTTTAGACAATATGCAATATTTCTAGGTAATACGTAGTTTAAGCATAACTTAGGCATAGAATTTTAAAAGAACATACCTCATATTTTTAGTAATGTGAGATTTATTCAAATATAAAATATATTTGAAGAATAGGACTTACCAATTTATGATTTTCTCATGACAGGTCAAGAGGGAAAAGCCAAAGGATTGGTGGGCAAATGTTGTCAATTGTGAGTTGATGAGAAACCTAGAGGTTAAGACACTAGCCAAAAGACTGAAGAAAGCAATAAATAAAATAAAGAGAGATGAAAACGCTCTCAAAAACCCATTACATTTTGATTGCTAACATCTGGCTCCAACTAGGATGGAGACCTCCCTGCGAGGCTCTAAGAACCTAGTAGTTCCATTCGCCTTCACCATTGGGCTATGGAGTCATCTAGCCTGTGCAACTGATCTTCGGAAAACATGTAGCCTGCTCTATTTATTTAAGAAGACTGAAAACAATCTACCTGCTCATATGAAGAGCTTATTCTCCTACCTACTTCTACATTAACCAACTACACTGTTTCTTATCAAGTGACATCATGATTCCAATGAATCCATGTCAGAAACTAATCTACTGATAACATCCTTGATCTTGACCCAAAAAATAAAGGAATCCAAATCATGCAGAAATGTAGTTTGGAAAGATAACATAACCAACTTTTGCCTGACAAGAAAATTTTGACATTTATGCTGCTCATAAACTCTAGATAATCAGCAATAGGGTCATCAAAATCATAAAAGGATACCTCTTCAAGCAGTTCTTCCAACTGAAGACTGAAATGTTGCTGCTGATTGCTTTCACTGATCTTAATGCTAGATGTGGACTGTTCAACCTCTGTCAGAGAAAAATATAGGATGGAATGTTGATCTGGATCCTTCTGTTTGTCATCTTCCTCTTTATGTATATTGTAATTCCCCTTTGTCTGCAAAACTGAAAGCTGTGGGCCACCCTTAGTATTTGCTGCAGATTTGAAACTGTCTCCTGCTGATATGTCAATCTGCTCAACATCTCAAAGTTTTCAGAGGGAAAAATATGATCTTCATGACAACCTAAGACAGTAGATGCATTTGGTACTAGGTCAAAAGCATCACTAAGGTTATCATAGTGTGGATCACTAATCTCTTGATCATAATGAAGAGTATTCTCTACAACAACATACTCTTCATGGGTGTCTAATTCGTTATTCAAAATATTGAATCCGTGACAACATTCGGGATAGAGAAAGTCATTTGGAAATTGTTCCTTACAAAACACATGAAATGCAACATCAAAATTTGCCAAAGAGCTAACACTTGCACTTAGAAGAGACTAGCACCAGTCAAGAGAAATCCCCTCTAATGAATGCTTGAAAAGCTTAATTTGAATGTATCCTCATGTACAATTTCAAGCCAATGAATAAAGTCATGAAAATCTAGCAAGTGTTCAGCTGGCACTTCCCACTCTTCTCCTCAAAAACTGGCAATACTACAATCCCATTCATTTCTACTAGGCACTGGATTAGGGAAACCAACAATCTTTGAAAAATCACAGAAAGCATACCTCTTCACTAAGATTTTGTTCATGTCATACCAATGGAGTCGCCAACGGATTTCTAGGTAATGGAGTCACCATTGAATCTGTCCTTCATGGAGTCGCCAGATAGATGATTACAACCAAGATAATGTCTAGACTTTGTCTATCATCAAAACTAGATCTATGTCATCTCCCAAGGAAGCTAAGATTCAATCTCCTCTCCTCGGCATTGGCGCCAAAATGTTAGCACTCCAAGAAGCTCTTCTAGGTTGTAACTCGAAGATGGCTGGTAACTTAACTATTCTTGTAATGATTCACTCAACAATGAGTGTGGGGTTGGATCAAGACGAATATCTAACTAACTAGACTGTGTATTCGATATTGTCTAGGGTATCAAACACTGCAAGGCCTTCGAGAGATGAAATTAGACAGGTTGTATATCAAATGGAACAGAAACTAATCACCTAAACCAAATCACACATATATAAAACAATAAGTATGATGGGTCTAGAAACTAGTATGACAACTTATGATCCTTTTCCAAATAATCAGATAGTGAGATGACAGTCACCTATGGATTATATAAGAATAAACAGAGAATTACAATCAACTCATAAGCATAAATAGATAAGAAAGAAGAAATCTGATAACATCAATAAAACAAGCTTGCAAGTTTCATATATTAAGAAAAGGTCTATGTTTATAGTAGCAGCATAATAAAACTCAAAATCGACCTCCTTTAAACAATGTTATCTATCTTGGCTTTATAGCCTTTACATCAAAAACTGTGATCCTATAAAGAAGGATCGAGAATACTAAAAATAGCATAGTATAAAACTAATTTACAAAATGACAGCAATAAGATCCTATGTAAAAGGAGTCCAACCATATCTTAATACTAAGTCTTTGACAGCTCCTCCTATGTGTTGGATGATGACTAAGCCTTCTTAGAATCTTCAATTGACATCTAGAAGCTAACCTGTTCATCTTTCAATTAAAAATAGGATGATCTTTGAGCTTTTTCTTCCTTAAATGTGCCTCAAAACATTGAGGAAGAGAGTAACATTTACCCATTTTAATGTCGATAATCATTTGGAACTCTTCTCGAAAAAATAAGTCTCAAAATATTCGAGCTAAGCAAAATTATTAGCACTCTGCCTTGGTAGGAATCACAAGTCCAACATCCTGAGGTAGGCCAACTGATATCTTAAGCCCATAATCATCAGTCACCCGCTGCATCAATATGTTAACTTGATCTTCTGGGTTTGAGAGAGAGGTGTTGTCGGTTATATACTTCTGCATAAGGCAAATTAGATAGAAGAGCCCTAATACGAGTTCTTCTCTTTATTTCTGAATGTTCTCTCATCAATGGCAGTAGATGCCAAGATGCACTTGTGAAGAAAATTGCACCGAGACGAATAAACAGAGCAGATCAATGATCATAGCAGTTGCTTTCATACTGGCATTGTAATTTATGGCTGACATAGTTCTTTTGCAGAAACTCTCCACGCGCTGTGTTATCAGTGCTCTTTGAGGAGTTATGCAAGAAAGAGACATCCTACGAGCATCTTCTTCATATTAACCTAGCGCTTGGGTACTCTGGCTAGGTTGCGTGTTTGAAAAACACAAGACCCTTGCGTGTTTTTTGGAACCTGTAAATGAAACCATTCTTCTGTCATCTGGAAACCCTTAAAAATAATGTTGTCACCGTGCTGAATACTCAATGGCGGTCGTCACATATGGCAACATGCTCAGTGCACAGGTTAACTGCTAAATAGATCATTAAATGAAAAAGAGAACTTGGTGTTTGTGTTTGGCTTGGAGCGCTGACCTGTAATATAATTTGTAGCTTGGATTTATGACTCATGACTTGGCTAGTGTAAGAAAGGGGCATGTGACTTGAATTTTAGAAACCCTATGTTTAGACAATATGCAATAATTCTAGGTAATACGTAATTTAGGCATAACTTAGGCATAGAATTTTAAAAGCACATACCTCGTATTTTTAGTAATGTGAGATTTATTCAAATATTAAATATATTTGAAGAATAGGACTTACCAATTTATGATTTTCTCATAACAGGTCAAGAGGGAAAATCCAAAGGATTGTTGGGCAAACGTTGTCAATCATGAATTTATGAGGAACCTAGAGGTTAAGACACTGGCCAAAAGAATGAAAAGAGCAATAAATAAAATAGAGAGATATTAAAATGCTCTCAAAAACCCATTACATTTTGATTGCTAATAATTTGTATTCTGATAATGGATGTTCCTTGAAATTGTAGATAACCAAGCTTGAAGATTGGGAACAACTACCTTGTCGTAGGAAGGTTTTTCTGTATTTCTTTGGTACAGATGAAATGTAAGTGACACCATATTATAAGTGTTTTTGAAATGGCTAAATAATGATGATAGTTTTTAGGTCCATTTATTTAGCTTTTTAATTTTCTTGTTATCGAAACTGGCAGGATAAGGGGTTTTTTTCATTATTGC
>LPNX010461507.1:11869-56044 GCA_001517045.1 Pseudotsuga menziesii
ACAGTCTTAACTGTGGATATTGACCCTTAGTTCCCGAAGAGTTGTCAGTTAAAACTTGAAGCATTATGTCTACCATCATTACATGCATTATATATTATATGCTTTATCTTGTGAAATGCAAGCCCATTAATAAATTTGCAAATTGTGTTTCTAGACACATGAAAAGAGCTATGAAATGAAATGTGAAAGGCCTAAAAAAGCAGTGGATAAATGAATGCTAAATCTAAAGACTGTTGGCCATATTTGAAACTGTAATGATTAAATTCATCACAGAGCCTACGAGTTGGGATGTGATATAGAGTAAGGGACATCTAATTCTAAGTGTCCCCTAGGATCTCTTCACTACAGTTTCTTGTGTACTCAACGCAAGGGTCCTAGAAAAGAACCTCGCAGAGCTTGATTTTAGCTTGGATGTGAGTAGTAGACAATTGTTAAAGTTGAATGGACACTCTTCAAACCAACTCATCCATTTGTGAGACACTTCCATTCCCTAATGTTCTTTGTCTATCATGAATGCAAGTGGATTCCTGTTTCCCACGTCTAAAAGATCACTATGTTAAAGTCAACAAGTCTTCCCCTTAACCTTAATCCTTTGTTTCATCACTTCACCCATCACAGCAAATTTCCTAAGTCTTGTAAGTGAGCATACTTAGGGGGCTTTATAGAAGTTTGAATGGTTACTCTGATATAAATTTGATATTTATTTAGTCTTGTACCACTGTCATGCTATTAATGTTTTAAGCTTCGCTGCTAACATAATCATGTGAGATTTGTGCACTCATGATATACTCAGGATCATCCAGATTATTGCTCCATCTTCAGTTTGGATACTTTGACCAGGTTAACCTAGTTGACCAAGTCAAACACGATTCCCAAGGCAATGACTACAAAAACGACATTGGGTAGATTTGCTCCAGACATGCCCAGCAGCAATACTGCAGTCTCAGTTTTCAGGTTCTAGCTACAGTTTTCAAGCTCAGCGATTAATATCACTTTATTATTGGTCAGATCACATTTTTTATGATGAGATGCTTCAAAGAGTGGCGCTCCTAATGCGCTACATTGTTCCAGGGGGTTATGAGTAGTCACTGGTATCATTATACCATGTCTCTAGATTCATCTATGCAGTCAGTTTGTCCCAGTTTTCAACCAACAGAGAGTTATGATGATTTTTATTATTTTTGGGGTTGTACCAACAAAAAATGGACTATGAAATTCACTGAGGAAATCGATTTGGCTAGTGAGGTCGAGGAAATGGCTTGGGAATGATTCTTAATGATGTTTTATGGCTCTCCGGATCAGTTTGCACCAGTTTCACGCAGTTTCAGGCTCTGGACTATTTTATTGGCTCTCATAGGGAGGATGTCCCCCATGGGGTGCCACTCACCTTGGTCATTGATGCATTACAATGATATATCTTATATTATGATGTTGTATGGGGCCTAGGGTGATGTATGTCCCCAAGGCACCCCTTCTATTATGTAGCACATTGATATATCCTAGCACTTGATGTATTTCTCCTAACTAACGTGTCCTTGGGTAAAAGTGTGCCCCACTTGACTTGGTCATGTTGATCCATGTATGTAGAACAAAAATAAAACATCTCCACCGTTAATGATGTTTTAATCTCAACGATTGGATGGAAATTAGTTAGAATGTGGACACACTCTTGATCTTTTTAAGAGCTGTGATCCCCCCATTGTATCCCAACGGGAAATTTGGCTCTTGGCTATTGAAATAGAGAATATCTTTTCAGCAAAAATTATTGGGTCTCTTGTGTGAAATGTTCTTGGTTCGCGATTGCATCATCTTACACTATGAACTCTTGGAGAATATTTCGTGAATATCATTGCATGCATTTGTTTTGATCTTTTTGGAAGGATAGTGATTTGAAGAGAGTGGCGCACTGTTGAGGACGTGGATTCTTCTTTCTTCTTCGTGGTTTGACTGGGAGTTGTCTATTGTGCATTTTGTCAATTGATATGCTCTTTTACTCTGTTACGATCGCATTTCTTTCAAGTGCCACAAATTGATTTCGATTGTTTGCTTGTGCAAGAGAGGGGCGCATTGGTCATTTGGAGTGACTTGGTTAGAGCTTGGATCTTCACCGGGTCTTGATCAACTGGGCATTACTTCGTAAGTGTCACAATCTTGGCATTCGCCAAGTCCCAGGGACGTGTTGCTTTTAGTTTTCTCTAGTTTTAATTTCCACTCCACCCAACAAAATAAAAGCAATTGAAACCCTAACTTTAAAACCCTCAAACTTTATATTTGTAGGCTTTGGTTTGCGGCTGGCTTTAAAACTTAAAACCCACACTGGAAATAATTCAAAACCCCTAGGTTTAAATTTTCACGATCATCGGACTCCATTTGCCCACTTAAAGCACTGGTCTTACTTGGATAGGGGCGCCCTCCTTGGGTGAAGTGGTTATCTTTCAATCCGCAAACTGGGTATTGTTAGTTTTGCCCCTAATAGTCATATCTAACACCTAGCAATAAATTTGAGTGTCTAATTTCATCTAATTTCACCATTTACCCTTAGATTTGATTTTTCGTGCATTAAACCCTAGGGTAAATTGGGGCTTTTACATAGAGACACACTCTCTCTTAGTTATTGTTTAAAACTCTAATTAACTATCATACTAAGAGATCTAATCAGGATACCTAAATTTATTCAACTTCATTCCTCATTTTTAGGGTCAACTTGGTTATAGGGACGCCCCTTAGGCTTGGTCATTAACCTAGTCTAAAGTGCTAGTAGCTTTGGACGATGTGACATTCGATACTCTTTCAGAGGTGTTAGCTTCCATAGGTCACAACTTTGGTTGCCTTCCCTCTATTATCCTGAATAGGATCACCTTAAGGGGCAACTACAAGATTTGTGATAACAAAGCCCAAAGAACACAAAGAGAAACTTCTCCAAGAATGGAGGACCCAAAAACAGTTTTCTACTAGTTGTACCGAACTCCTTTCTCCACTTGAGCGAACTTGCTTGATTGCTTGTGTGTTGAAATGAGGGGAGGCGCCCTTCTATTTATTCTTTATTTGCTGCCCTTTTAGTTTTCTAATTGGGCCGACTTGACTTATTTACTGGGGCCGACTGCTTATGCCACAATAAAATACATTTTATTATTATTTTCTTCGGCTGACTTGTGTGAGGATGCCTCACGCAGCTACTACACTAACACAGAATCAAACAAAAACAACAAAAACCCTAATTCTGCAATAAAGAAAAAATAACCAGCACTAGCGCAGTGCAACATTTGAAAATATATCCACAATAGGAGCACAACCCTGGAGAGAGAAGACAACCCAAGAACAAGTGCACTAGCAAGAGAAAGAAACCCAAGCTCAAGTGAGTGCAACCCTTAGGCAAATCACTTTATTAATGAATGGATCACTTGAATGAAATACAAATGACAGTGTCTAAATACCCAAGTCAAAGGTAGGGTGCTTTCCCCACTAGAGTTTTAATCCTACATGTACAAGGCCGGCCTTAGCCAAGAGTGAAAACATAATAATTATATAATATAAGGTCATCCATGGCCAAAAGTGAAGATTACACCCCAATTTTTAACATCAAAAAATGGGTCCTGACATGTCAAAAATGAAAAATGTGTCCCAACATGTGTTTTAACTTTTATGTAGTTCTGTTTTCTAAATGTTCAAAAAAGTTACATCTTTAGGTCTACAATTTATTTTTGTAATTTTAATATTATTTTTATTTTTATTATATAACCCAAGGCGTTAGCTCAACTAGTTGTCACTGATCTGGTTGAGCATTTCGCTAATTCCATACCAACAGGTGCCTGGTTTGAATCTCCTGGGCGAGGTACAGTAGTCTACGCTAATGGGTTTATTAGGTTGCCATTCACGAATGTGGGGAAACATCCCTTGGTGTTTCCCCGTGTAGTTTTAAACAAACAAACATAACTATTATATATATTTGTTTCTAATCTTTGCTAAAGTTTAAAAAAGGAACCGTAATCAACTCAACCATTAAAACAAAGAGAGATTGAAACTACAAAAAGGCAACTTTTATTCATAAACTTAGAGAAGGTAGGAATAAAAGCATATGTCTATTAAATCACACACAACACGGTAGAAAATGGACTCAAAATATCAATGTCAGACATTTTCACCTTGTCTCAAAAAGCATTCCAATGATAATTAAAAATGACTGCACAGAAAATCCTCGAACACTCAGTTCATACAATGAAAAGAATGCAAACCTGTTTTCTGTTGGATTCATGTACTTCACTGCCAGAATATGGTGTTGTGAATGTGTAATCATAATCCAGTATCACCTGCTGACTTGGCTTACTATATAGCAACATAACTGATATTAAGTAGCTGAACTATAAGCTTTCACATCTCAGCATGCTGTTTATTTTTTCACAACTTACAACAAATATACCACAAGTGCCAGGACTGGAAAAAACCCAATTCATTAGAGCTCTGATTGAACTAAAACAAAAGCTTGAAGACAAGGCGAAAACTGGACATTATAATGACTTAAAGTCCATCATAAAACCCAGGCCCCTTCAATTAATGGACCATTAACTAGTATCTTATAATTAAACTAGCAAATAAGATAATAGACATAATCGCATGCCACTAGCTATTATTCATATCACATTGGGGTTGGTAAAAACTCAAACCTTCTAAATTTCCATTTAGCTGCAGCTGGGACTTCAACGGGTGGTAAGGCTTCCTGTTTCCATCCTTGGAGAGCATCAAATGCATTAAAATGAATTTTAATTCCAGTTTCCTCGTGAACCAGCTCAAGGGAGCTCTCTCCAAATACCATTTCAGGTAAGTGTGCAGATCCAAGATTTTTCTCCCATCTGCAGAACCAGGGAATTTTAGATGGTGAACAGCTTTTTGGCAAAGAGCAATACACGCTGTTCTAAATGGGTTTATCACTCCAGCAAAATACAATACTAAATGAGTTGGCATGACCACTGATGAGATTTATAATTAAAAAATCTGAGAAACTATGTTGCACACAAACTATCCTTCACATGAGAACCAAAATATGGAGGAACTTTCACAAATTGGAAGAATATCCCCCTACACATGAGATTGTAAACTCATTCTAACAAGTCCTGGTAGACATTTCACGCATGTGAAATACAAATATGTTATTCAGTGTCCATGTATAATGTGCACTAAACAACAGTGATCTTAAAAAAATCATAACTATCCATTCATTTTCCTCTCCAGTTATGATGAAACAGTATTAATTCTAGTCTGTATGCATCTGCTGATTACTATGAGCCAAATATTTTTGTGCAAACTACAGCCTAAATGGTCAAACGTTAGCCCCACAATGGCTATTTTTAAGATTAAGCAATCACACCCAAGTCTAAAACCTCAAAATATAGGCTCCAGCCTGATAAAAATGGGCATAGATTAGTCTCTTGTTTTCCACTCAAAGTAGACTCTGTAGTTTATGTTTTCTCAGCACCCTTTCCTGCAGAAATTGTTTTTTTCTGTATTCACTAATGAAGAGAACAACCTTCTCTTTATAATAATGAGATGACATAAACCCTAACTGCTCAAACCCTAAAATGATTTATGTACTTTAATAAAATAATTAAACAGAAAGTAACCTAAAGCAGGGTATTTTTTAAGGATTCAAGTAATATACCCAAGTATAGTATTCCATGTGATTATTTTGAATTGAAAAAATTATACATATAGATAGGTAGGCAAATATTAAATAAGAAACATACAATTTACTACTAAAAACTTGTAAATTTTGGTGAATATTGAAAAAAAAAACATATTTTATGTAAATATAGGCCATTTTTTAGAGTAAAAATGGTCATTTAACAAATTTATTTTTTGAAAAAAAAGGCCAAAAAATAACCAATTGGCTAAATTTCGCCCCTAAAATATACTGTCTTGAAGTCACCAAGTGACTTTCTTAATATGCCTAAGTCTATAGTCTAGATGACCTTTATATTCTAACACCCTCCCTTAATGATCAATCTAGAAAATACACCAAGTTTGTCCCCAAATTTTACAATTTTTTCTGGACCCAAGGACTTGTTGAGAATGTCCGCAGTCTGATCCTCTGTAGGACAGTACTGCAGCTCATTTGTTCCATCTTCTACAAGTTAACGGACGAAGTGACAATGAAAGTCAATATGCTTGGTATGCTCATGGAAGATTGGATTCTTTGCTAGTTTAAGAACTCTCTAATTATCATTAAGTACGATAGAGTAGGCTCGTTTTGTTGGATCTTCGTATCTACAAGCATCCATCTAAGCCATAATGCTTCACACTACGAGATATTCTAGTCATGTTGCATTGATTTCCTCCATCTATAAGATTTCTAGTTGTTCACTGGAAGAGAGGTGTGATACCTTGATGGAGGACGATATTGAGATTGATACCAAATTTGCAGTTGATGGGACTATTGTCGAGTATAGGGATGGGGTCAATAGATTAACTCAGATAGAGGGAGTTGCTCTTGGATTCTCTCAATCAAAGGGAGTTGCCCATGGATTCTCTTAGATAGAGGGACCATGATGACCCTTGCTTCAGGATTCAGTCGAGATGATGGAGTTGATCTAGTTCAAGTTGCTTCAATTGCTAAAGAAATTGAGGTGCATGAGACGGATTCACATGTTGACAAGATGTTGATTGTGCATGGATTGTTGCCAAGACCATGAGCTTGGCACTCTAGGATCAAGCAGTGGACTTGCATAGATTTATATCTTTGTGACTTTAATAGATGTGATACAATTGTCTGATCTTGTACGGAGACATGATCTTCTTTACAAAATGCCATGGATAACTCATGATGTGGTGTCCATTGATTTTGGCATGTGATGATGACTTGGACGACTTTGGAGTTTGGAAAGTTGCTTTTGTTCCAAGGTTATTTTTCTTCATAGTCACAAGTCATCAATATTATTTGCATCGATATGATGTAATAGCATGGGCGATAATTGCATTACAGATGACAATGGTTGATTTCAAGACCATAGCTAGAAAAGATCTACAGGCAACAAGTTTGGTGGAGTTGCAGACGGAGTCAACAGGTGTCAATGTAAACACTTTTCTCGTAAAGAGGGAGTGTTATTTTACTTTGAAAGTGTTTACACAATGTTTGGGGTACTTCATGAGATTTGGGGTACATGGTGTATGTTCAAACCCTGCATGATCTGAGATGGATTGGCACATGGGAGATGGTCCATGATGAATTTGCACAGTTGAGATAGCTTGCTCAATGGATCGTGCCATCATATGGTTGTTGGCTTGGTATTCTTACCTTATGAATTGGAGCTCTCTCGCTTGATTGGTGGAAACCCTTCATGATAGACAATGGAGGAACCACTTGCTTAGAGAGGAACATGGGTTGAGGAGTATTGTGCAACATGGAGGAGGACATTGGGCCCTAGTTGGCATGTGGTAGTATGGATCCTATTCAAACAATTGGAGTTGGCTTAGGGGTGCCTAGGACTTTGATAGTGTTCTTGCAAGGGAAATTGACCAGTGTAGTACATTGCTTAGGAGGATTGATGGACTTCACCAAGGCTTGTGATGGAGGGATGTGGACTTGCCTTGCATAGCTACATCACCTAGGAGCCATTATTGTGCACGACATCACCTTATAGCATGACACACATACTTTAAAGTGTAGTCTCTCACTTTTGTTGGCCTACAAGAGCTTATTTCTTGTGAGCGCTTAAGCCCACATTGTATTGTTGGCCTCTATTACCTCGTATAAATATAGGAAAGAGAGTCCTTATTCATCATTAACACATTATTTTCTTTGTACTTAGCTTCTTGGAGGAAGTCACTAGGGTTTTCTCATGAACCCTATGAGGAGTTACAAAGCCTAGGGGAGACATCTTTGTTGGAGCTTGATCCTTGTCAGATTCTAAGGTTTGATCTTGTGGAGGAGACATTGAAGATGATTATTATCTTATTTTCATTCTTATCACTCGTGTTGAGATGTGACCTAGAGAAGGGTATGCACTAGCCTCTCTCTCTCTTAAGGCGTTAGAGTTTCTTTGTCTTCTTGGAGTATCTTCAAGCATCTTAGAGGTATAGGGTTAGGGCTGATCTCTTGGATATTGGAGATTAGGTTTTTGTGATAAAACCCTAGTGTGAAATTGTGAAGAAGAAGAGGAGAGGACGTCTTGACTTGGAGGATGTGTTAGAGTGATTCTTGCATATTGAATCTTCTTGGTTGCTAGGGTTTTGTTGATTTGTCCTAGCTAGGGTTTTTGAGAGCTTTGTACATGCCTTGAGAGAAGGCTATGGTATGTACTTCATGTTGAGCATATTCATGAAGTTTACAGCTGTCCAAAACTTGTGCAATTTCCTTATTTGAATTTCAGCCATATATATTCTTTATGCATTATTATTGACAGCCATACATCTCTTGTTGATTTTACATAGAGTAAAAGGACATATTACTGCTGTCATACTTTTTTTATTACTGTTGTAAAAGAGAATTTTCAGATCTGGCTTAGGGTTGATAAGTTGCCCTAAAAGGGTTGAATCTTATTCTTCAGTTTGGCATCCTTTCTCCTTGGATTGCCTAGAAGTTTGGTCTGTTTGGAAGTGAAACATTATACTATTTCCGCTGTTTTGTACCTTGTTTCGAAACAGCTATAAGGCTGAGAATTTAGAGGACTAAGATCCCAAAAACCTCTAAGGTTACAGGTGAAATTTATGTTTTGCGTTAAAAGCAATAACGACATTTACGAGGGATGGAAATTTTACATGGTATCAGATCTAGTTTTGGGTAAGATCACTCTGAAGGAGCTTCTATTTCAGCTAGAAATTACCTAGTAGAGGTACTTGACCTTGTTTGAGGTCATTGTGCGTGATACCCTACATTGCTTAAGAGAAGCACCTTGAGCTTTGGAAAGGATTGTCTACTTCATTCATTAATGATTTGTGCTTGAGATGAGCACTTGCACCTATGAGAGGTTTTGATGAGTTTCTCTCGTAATGGAAGATGATGTATCTATTACATTGATGGTTGTTATGGATGTATTTTCAGCTAGGGTGATGCCCAAAATGACTTGTGATAGGTAGTTGATTTCTTCCAAGGTTTGCCTGCAATAGGTAGTACACTTTTATGATTATTGACTGGTATGGTTTTATTTTTAGTGGGTGAGATACTCAAGAGGACCTGTGATAGGTGGCTGATTTGTTCTAATAGATGCCAATTTGTTTTTCACCTCCAATAGGTGGAGGATCTTCTTCATATTACAAATTTTCTGGGATGGATATGGTTTTGGTCTCCTGACCTCTAACACAGCATCTAGTGTTCATTGGTATGTCGACAGTGGAGCCTCAAGGGGCCTGACATATGACAAGTCTTTATTCAACAAGTTTTTGGAGATAGAGGGATGCATAATTGTGGAGCTTGGCGATGATGCCACTTATCTTGCGAGAGGATTGGCTCCATTTCCTTTCAAATGTCATCAGGTGATGTTCTTGAGTTTGACTATTTTTGTTTGTTCCTAGATTGAAGAAGAATCTTCTTTCAACATATTTTATGACAAATGTACAATGGATAGTTGCTTTTGAGGGACAACGGTACACCAGCAGCGAGAGAGGCCTTTTCTAGTTAATGGTTGATCCAATAGCACTTGTACATTCTAATGGGAGACTAGAAGAACCTTCTAGCTTTAAGAAGGCAAATGCGTGGTGGAATGTCATGGAGACAGATTCAAAACCTATTGTGGTTTTTGTGATAGGTTCCAAGATTCAAGATGTTGTGCTTAAATTTGGTGTTGATCGATAAAGTGACACATCTATAGCTTACAGGATTTCCTAGCACGGGGGGACAATGTGTTGAACAAAGATGTGACATTTGATGATGACATGAGGTGTTATAGTTCACAAGATTCTCCTTCAGTGATTGAGGAGAATGTGGAGGTTCTTGTTTTAGATTTAGAGGCTCAAGATGAGTCTGATTCAAAGACTCGAGATGAATTAGATTCAAAGGGAGATGAGGTGAGATTATGTGTGGATATGCCCTCACCTACTCCAGCTTGTAGGAGGCCAAGATGGCTTACCCAAAAATTACAAGATGCATAAGAGCATGTAGGAGCACTCAGATCTTTAGTGAGAGTGAGTATACCTCCTAGCAGATATACTATTCATGTTGCATTGGTTTCCTCCATCCATGGGACTTCCAGTTGTTCACTGGAGGAGAGGTGTGATACCTTGATGGAGGTTGATATTGACATTGATTCCATTTTTTGCAGTTGTTGAGAGTATTGTAGAGTACAGGAATGGTGTTGATGGACTCTCTCAAACAGAGGAGGTTGCTATTGGATTCTCTCACATAAAGGCAGTTTCCCTTGGATTCTCTCATACAAAGGGAGTTGCCCATGGGTTCTCTCAGATAGAGGGAGTTGACAATGACGTTCTCAAGGTTCTCTTGAAATGAGGGAGTTGAACTAGTTCTGGTTGTTTCAGTTGCCAAAAGTTTGAGGTGCATGAGAGGGATTCTCATGTTGACAAGATGTTGATGACTTTGCATGGATTGTTGCCCAAACCACGAGCCTGGCATTCCATGATCGAGGATTCAACTTGTGCAGGTTTCTATCTTTATGACTTTAATAGATGTGATACATTTGTCTTGATATTGTATGGAGATATAATCTTCCTTATAGGATGTCATGAATAGCTCATGATGTGGTTTCCATTGATGTTGGTGAAGAATTTTCAAAACCCCAACCCGGTTCAAGTTTCAATTTTTCATTGTTTAATGCCCAAACCCCAAGGTTAGCATGTACATGAAAATTTAATAATTTTTACTGAAAACATCAACACGAGATTTTCTCTTTCTTTTGAATTCTGGAAATTAAAAGGCAGCCCTAAATTCTTACTCGGAAAATGATTTTCAGCCACACATGAAATTTTTAAACACAGAATTTTGGTCAAATGACCCAGGAAAAACCCCGAAGGAAAACCCTATTCTTCAAAGAGAGATTTTTATTTTCAGACAAATTTTACAAATTTCAAACAACAGTACTTATCTCCTTTTTCTTCCTCGAAAGACGTGCCAGAAACACTCTGAACAAGTCTGTACAGACTGTCAAAACAACACCTCGAAATCTGTGCGTGTACGGCCTCACACGTGTGAATTGTATGGGCTGGTACAGTACGATCTGTCCCGAATTTCTCGAAATATGTGCACTAAACAGCACCTTGAAAATCATGCCCTGTACGATCTGACATCAGCAATAAATGTTGTACTTTCTCCTCAATTTCTGTGCAATCGTACGGCCTGGAACTCTACGGAATTACTCGATTTCTGTGCAAGCTTGCAGCTGTAAAATGCCTCGATTTCTGTACCATGATTTGTCTAGAAATTTGTGCCAAATGTCTTGGGAATTGTGCCCATCTCAAGCTTTGGTTTTTCTCTGAAAATTTCTCTCACTCCTCAATTTTGGTTTTTCTCAAACCCTTGTCTCTTGCTCTTCTCCTCTCTCAAAAATTCTCTCTTTGTGAAAGTGAACAATTGAATGATGAATGCCTTGCCCTAGTCCTTTTTGTTCATGGCAACTTCCTCTTCAATCTAATGGTCAAGATTAGATTAGATGAAGGGTTCTCATTAAATGCTCAATTAATAATTAATAAATGACATTTAGTGCACCTCATGTCATTTAATAAAGTATGAGCACCCCCTTTTAATTAATCACTCACTTAACATTTATTTAAATATGAACTTAAGATAACCATGACTTTTATCTTTTAATGAAGTCACATTAAAAACATAAAGTACATCTCACTTCATTAAATTAAATATGACTAGGGCTCACAAATTAAAGTGTCATTGTTCACCCCAAGGCAATGCTAAGTGAACAAACACTTCCTAGGTAACTTTTCAACAGCTGGCCCATGATGATGACTTGCAGGATTTTTGAGTTTGGCAAGTTGCTTTTGTTCCCAGGTCATGTTCCTTCATATTCAAAGGAGGTCATTCTTTAGATTGAGATGTTGTGATAGCATGGGTGACAGGTTCAATATAAATGATAGTGGTTGATTCCAAGACCACTACCAGTACAAATTTGAAAGTGGCAAACTTGGAGTTGCAGAGGGAGTCAACAAGTGTCATTGCAAACAGTTTCCTCGTAAAGAGGGAGTGCTATTTTTTCAGGTTACTTTGGAAGTGTTTAAACTTTACACCATGTTTGGGGTGCTTCATGAGATTTGGGGTACATGGTTTATGTTTAGCCCCCACATGCTCTGAGATCGATTGGCACATGGGGAGATGGTCTGTGATGAATTTGCACGGTTGAGATAGCTTGCCCAATGGATGCTTGGCCTCAAATAGTTGTTGGTTTGGTATTTTTCCCTTAGGCATTGGAGTTCTCTTGTTTGATTGGTGGGAACCCTTCATGATGGCCACATGGAGGAACCACTTGCTTGGAGAGGGCCCTACATGGGATGAGGAGCAGTGTGCAGCTTGGAGGAGGGAATCAAGCCCTAGTTGGCATGTGGTATCTTGGATTCATGTTTGAAGGATTCAAGTTGGCTTTGGAACATTAAGGGCTTTGATAGTGCTCTTGTACAGGCAATTGAGCCAGTGGAGTACATTACTTAGGAGGATCAATGGAGTTTGGGGATGTTTCTGATGGATGGATGTGGACTTGCCTTGCATAACTACATCACCTTGGAGCCATTATTGTGCACGACATCAACTTGGAGCATGACACATACTCTGGAGTGTAGCATCTCACTTATGTTGGTGTACATGAGCTCATTGTAGATTTCTTGTAAGGGCCTAGGCCCACAATCTATTGTTGGCCTCCCTTACCTCTCATATATATACAGGAAGGAAAGTATCCTTCTCATTTAGCGTTATCACACTCTGTTCTTTGTACGTAACTTCTTGGAGGAAGTCGTTAGGGTTTTCTCATTGACCCTAGGAGTTATTAAGTCTAAAGGAGATGTCTTTGTTGGAGGTTGATCCTTGTTAGATTCTACAGTTTCCCCTTGTGGAGGACACATTAGAGATGATCATCATCTCAGTGTTCATTCTTATATCACTCTTGTGTTGAGATGCGACCTAGATAAGGGTGTGCACTAGCATCCCCCTCTCTTTAGAATCTTCACTTGTACTCTCTCTCTCTCTTGATGCACTAGGGTTTCTTGGTCTTCTTGGAGTATCCTAAAGGTATAGGGTTAGGGTTTATCCCTTGGAGATGGAGATTAGGATTTTTGAGAAAACTCTAGGGTGAAATTGTAAAGAGGAGAGGACATATTTCCTTGGAGGATGTGTTGGAGTGATTCTTGCATACTGGATCTCTTTGGTTGCTAGGGTTTTATTCATTTTCCCTAGCTGGTGTTCTAGAAAGATTTTTACACGCCTTTTGAGAGGGCTATAGTATGTACTTGTACTTCATCTTGAGCATTGATTAAGTTTACAGTTGTCCAAAACTTGTGCTATTTCCAGATTTGAATTCAGACATATATGTTCTTTATGCATTGTTATTTACAGCCATACATGTCTTGATGATTTGACATAAAGAAAAACAACAATTTGTTAAGTGATTTGACATCTAATTGAAGAATACATGGGGTTGGTTTTACTGCTGTCATACTACTGTTATTACTGTTGTATCAGGTTTAGGGTTGATAAGTTGCCCTAAGAGGGATGAATCTTATCCCTTCAGCTTGGTATATTTTCTTTTTGGATTGCCTAGAAGTTCAGGCTGTTTTGACATGAAACATTTTACTTTTCTAATTGTTTTGTACCTTGTTTTGCAACAGCTCTAAGGCTGAAAATTCACAAGGCTAAAATCTAAGGAGCCTCTAAGGTTAGAGATGAAATTTTTGTTTTGCATTAAAAGTCGTAAAGGCATTTCCAAGGGACAGAAATTTTACATGCATCTATCTACTCCATATTGAGTTATTTTTTTCTATGTATTTTGCATTGTAAATCTGAGAATAGAAAGAGCAAGGAATTGTCCTTATTTCTAGCTGCATCTTTTCCCTTGTGGATTTTTCCAGGGTAAATCTTGTGTCCATAGTGTTCTATAATGTAATTTATAATTGCAGATCTAATTTTATTTCTCTTAGCTTTATTGATGCAAGCAGTATGCTTCTAATATTATATCCTAATCATAAATAATCACTTATCAATAGAGTCTTTCTGGATTGATAGTGGTGTTACCCCCGCTAGCAAGGCATGAAAACTGGAGCACCAAGGCTAAATGACCATGACTATGATGGATGATGTTTTAGAAGCTCTTTCTACATATTTTTGTTGGATACCTAATCCTATGGGATTAAAATAAACTTGTAAATACTGTAAATATTCCTCAGTTTTTGAAACTGAATCATAGAAGTCCAAAGGACCTCTTGGGAGATGAAACCCAAAGGTCACTCTTCATGTATTTAATGACATTCTAATTAATGGAAAATCAATCATCCTTGGACTTACTGCCCTAGTTTGAGAATAGTATCAAAGCATAGGCTCTGCCATAACTACAATTTTGTCCTCGAGTTCTGGCATATTCTCTGCCAGCTCTGTGGCCTTTTTGCTCAGATTCCTCTTAGACATGCATTCCGACCTCTGCCAGCTCTGTCGCTAGTCTCTGTCGTTGTCATTTCAGATCCTATAAAAATTCAAAGTGGTTGTTTCACCTGCCATCTATGTGCAACTGCCTGATCGCTTCATTCAAATTACTCCTCTCCTTTGAGTGAGAAACTGTGAACCCTGGTTGTATGCACCCATGACCTGAGACTATCTTATTCCATTTTCCAGCTAGTGATATTGCTGCTCGCAACCTGAGTTTTATTTTCCCTGCATGCGTGGTCTAATCACTGAGTTTTTTTTCCCTCTGCTCATGTGGCTCCTATGTGGTGTGGTTGCAAACAATGACTCCTTGTTTGTGTGAAGCAGACTCCTCATACCCACGAACTACGGATGGGAGACTCCTCATTCTCTTATTCAACAATATTGTTGTATCCATCATTCAATATCTTTGAATGCATGGATAAACCCTAATTCCTCATACCTATGTGTGGAGCCACTTCTAACCCTAACAACTACAGAACGATCATGGTAGGCCACACGTTCTCAAAACTTTATGCTACCGTTCTCCATATGAAGCTTTCTAGCGATTTTGAACAAAGAAATCTTAGAGCTCGAGGTCAGGCAAGGTTCAGACCAGCACATCAAACTATCGACCACATTTTTACTCTCCAAGCCGTGATTGAGGAGGCATGTCACCGTTCCTCGAAATTCTACTGCTGCTTTGTAGACTTCCGAAAAGCCTTCGACTCAGTTCCGAGAGAGGATTTATTACAGCGACTCAGAGACATCAGCATCTCGACGATCCTATTGACAGCTATTATGCGCCTCTACGAGTATGTTCGGGGCCGCCTTCGCACAACTCGAGGGTTATCTGAGTTCATCCGTAGCACCATTGGGGTGAAACAAGGTTTCCCACTTTCCCCCACCTTGTTTGGAATCTACATTGACGAGTTGGAGACCTTCCTCCATGAGCACACCTAGGAAACAAATGGGTGCCTCCTCCACCAAATCTTGATCTCTATCCTACTTTTCGTTGATGACATTGTACTCCTATCTTCCTCCCTGGAAGGTCTGCAAAGACAGCTTAATGCCCTAGCCCCATTCTATGAACTTCAGAAGTTGACTGTGAATCTAAGCAAAACAAAGGTTATGATCTTCAATGGGGTAAAGAAAACCTCAGACTTTCGTTTCTTATTCAAAGGGGAGGAAGTCAAGACCACCACTACTTATACTTGTTTGGGAGTACAGTTTTTTGGTCCCCGCTTCAGTCTACGACCATCTCTCCAGCCTCGAATTAACAAGGGGTACGGGTCCCTAGCCCTCCTTGAGAGACAGTGTTTTCGTCACCACTTCCAGGATATCTCATCCAAGATGGACCTACTAAATACCTTGATCTGTCCCACTGTTTTATATGGATCAGAAATTTGGGACCCCTCTCTACTCAAGTCAGACTGGGCATCAGCTGAAAGAGTCCAGATCCTTCTTCTTCGGGGTATAATCAGATGTAAGCAGACAGTGCCGCAACACATCATCCTAGTTGAGTTTGGAGCCCAGCCCTTCCATCTCGAGACAGTTTTCAGATTAGTTTCCTTCCTGCATCGAATCCGAGGGTTGGCCAACTCGTCAAAAGGTTGAGACATGTACCCTTATCTAGCTTATTGCTCTGCTGAGACCATCGCCTGCGCTACCCACTCAGGCAGGACCAAGTGTTGGCTCACAGGTGTCTCGAGCCTTCTTGCTTCAGTGGGTATCCAGTTAGATCGTCTTTCCCTGTTCCAGTACTCCTTGGATGCCCCCGGTCACCTTCTACCTACGCAACAAGAGTTAAATAAGATCATCAGAGAGGATATTTACAAGCAGTTTGTCCAGGTTATTTGGATTAATCCTCAATCCAGCTCCCAAATCAATAAAGGTTGAGGGTTCTAGACCCACGAGATCTCAGCGGCAGCTCTGTACCAGACCTCCCTCCGAGAGGCGCTCAAGACCCTCCAAACCTCACCAACATCACTCTAGAGGGCGCCCCACGCCTATCAGCTCCTATTTGGGGCAGCAGACACTTTTGCACTTCCCTTTGTTTTCCTCGTTCAACCTCGGATGTTAGGAGTACCAGACCTTCCTCGATCGCTTTGGCCCTCGGATCTTGTCCACCTGAGCTCCTTTGCCCCTATGCAGGGTTACAGTGTTGGAACTGGGGCAAGAGCTCTCCCATGCTACAGCCTAGCTCGCCTTGTACATTTTTACTTCTTTCTATTTCATTGCTTATATTGTATTTCCTTTAAGGGAGATCGTTTGATCCTCCCACATGCACAAAAATCATTGTAATCGACAGTCCCGTTGACCTACTTTGTGGTCATTAGTGGACATTAATAAAATTATCTTATCTTATCTTATCTTATCTGTGCTGAAGGAGTTGCATGCGACATATCTCTGCGTAACTCGTAGTGCATACATATATTTGTGTAAACATATCTCTTGACAGGCAGTGCAAAGTGACCTATCGATTACTATAAAGTTTGTGGGTGCTCTTTTAAAATGTACATTAAGGAACTATGTCTGTTGCCACAAAGGAACATTCATGATTTAGGTACCTTTTTACCTATTTCAATCCTTTCCTCCTTTTGAGTAACTGATAGATTTGGAAAATATTACATTAATGATTTAAGCACTTTTTATCTATTTCAATCGCCTTCTTCCTTTTGAGAAACAAAGAGATTTGGAAAATATTAATGGAAGTCTATGTGCATAGGAAAACAACACCTCAATCCATATTCAACTTTGATGGTTGTAGATGTGCATTAAAATGATTTAGGTGCAGCAATTTTTATGAGCATGAGATGCTATGTATGAGTTTTCCTCCTTTTTCAATTCATGTTGATTTAGTGACCTATTCATGAGATGCATCTGCGTGTTGGTTACTCGTGGTTGCTGGTGGGAGTTGAAGATCATTTTGCTATTTTCAGTTACTTGTATCACAAACACTGTATTGTAAAGACTATTACAAAGCTTTTTTTTGCAGAGATTTCCATTATTGTCTGTATCACAGAAGACTACATTGTATTGCAAAGATTGTGTTCATTGTAGTGTAGCTTGTATATTTGCGGAGACCACATTGTAAGAATCCTGCAAACTGTTGCAGACTTAGACTTGCACCTTGTCACAATGTTGATGTGTTTGCAGAACCTGATGTCTTGCAAAATTTATTGCACGTATATTGTACATTACTTCTTGAAGATGCATTCTTGGGATTCCATCGTCGAAGCAATGCTCACTAACAAGGACAACTAGCTAGTATGGTTGAGAAAGATCAACCACATGCTCATCTTCAATGATCTGTGGGACAATATCTATGAAGAAGAAACCCTTGAAATAGCAGATGGCCCTATGATCCTTACACCAAAACAACTTACAACAGACAAAGAGCTCACCATATGGAAGAACAGAGACAAGAAGGCATATGTGTTGATCACAATTATTGTAAGCGAAGAGGTGAGTCGTCATATAATATCTATTAAAGACTTGTGGTTCTCTGAAGAAATTGAAGGATTTGTATGACTCACACTCAGAGCTAGAACTCATACAATTGTTGGTGAAGCTCTTCAACCTTGAGTTGAAGGACAATGATCCCATAGCTTTAGCGTCTGAGATTAAAGCCATCATGCATGGCATTGATGCCATTAGAGTAAAGATAGGCATTCTCATAAGCTTTATCAAGGCCCTCTACCCTACATATTCACACTACCTTGAGTCCCTGCAAGCTAGTGGTCAAATGAAATCCATCACATTTGACACTAGTGGAAAAGGTTGCAAACCATGAGAAAGCATTCGAAAAGAAGACAACTCAACCCAATATAGAGATTGTGTTCCTTGCTCAGAAAGAGAAGAAACAGTCCCATGATTCTTTTAGAGAAGGCAATAAAAGAAGATGTTGATGAAAAAATTTCAGAGACAAGGGGGTAGACATAATCAAGGTGAGAAATCTGATCTTCAATGTCTTTGTTGTGGCAAAAATGGACATGATGCATAGCATTGTTGGGCTCCATGGGAGAAGATCAAAGATAAGAACGACCAGAAGAAAGAAGACAAAGGTAAAACTCATGAGACTGGTAAAGCTTCTGAATTTGCTCACTATATTGTCACTCATTGTAATGTTGGAATAAAGGAAGTTGCATTCAATACCTCATAGGCATCTTGGAAAGATAAATGGTTCTCAACATTGGTGCAACCTCCCACATGACATTTAGAAGAGTTTTTTTTAAGAATTGGATGACAATGTAGACAATGTAGTGTATTTTGTAGATAGCCTCAAGCCCAGGGGAATTGACTCCATCAAGCTCAAACTGCCTGGATTCCTTAACTTATTGTTTCATAATGTTCTCTATCTTCTAGAATTGTAGAGAAACTTGTTGTCCCTAGTGCACATTCAACAACAAGGCCATTCCATCTACATGATCGATGGGATAGTTGAGATAAGGAGGTCCTCTGACAACCAGGTCATCATGACCGTATATGAAGATGAGAATCTGCTGAAGCTAAAAGGAACATCTGCAAGAGCTCATAATTTTGGTTGTATCTCTCAACATGAAGAAGGTACATTGTCTTCCAGGCTTTTATGGCTTGCTAGATATAGACACATCAACTATAATAGTCTCTGATTGTTGAAAAAGAATGGTGTTTCTGGTTTTCCCACCATTCCAAAGAAGTTGAAACAATGTGATGCTTGTACTATTCGAAAACATAGTAAGCAGCCTTTTCATGAGTCAAATTGCAAAGCGTGTAGAAAGTTAGATTTGATACACTCTAACCTGTGTGGCCCCATGCCCGTTCCATACAATCCTCAACAAAACGAGATTTGCAGCAAAAACGCATGATCATAAAAGGACAGCCATGCACAATTGACACAAAGATTTTACCCTTGGAAACCTAATCTTGGGAGAAAACCCAACTTTTCTTAGAAGAAATCAGTCCAATTTAAGTACATTACTAATCATGAAGATCCCCTAGCATATATAGCGAACCTCCTTTACTTTAAAACAAAAATAGCGAAGCGAACCTCCTTCGTGAGGAAACCCTAGCAAGGGTAGTGAATCTCCAGACACAATAAGCCCCAAAAATCACTCCTTGTGCCTTTACTAGGCCTTCTTGGAAAGTGTGCATAAGATGAGAGGAGAAGAGTGATGTGTTGATGATGAAAATAAAATGTGAGCACTTTATTTATACACATCAAGAGACCTTTAATTTCATTGTCGGGCCAACTTGTACTTTTGATGAGGCCGACTTATCTTCTTGTCTTCATTCTTCTCTGGAACTTCTTCAATGGTATGACTTGTCTTCTTGGTTATTTCTTCTCTGCTAGAAAATTTGTCCATGTTGAGGATCATCTCCTCACATGCACGTCTGTTCGCACATAGAGTTCTAATGTTGATTTGACCGACTAAGAAGTCCTAGACACTTCTTAGATTCAATGTCAATTCAACATTAGACTATAGTTGTATATTCCACAAGGAGATGAAATCCCTTATCAAATAAACAAGTCAAATCTCTAATATAGAATAGATCACTCCCTCACAGAGTATGCAATGTGACCTCAAGCCTTATTCACACTTATCCAAATCACATTACTCAACAAGGTTGTGCAAGCACCTTGGGGCCAATCTCCCCACAACATATGACTCAAGATAATGGGAAATTGTTTGCCCTTGCCTAAACCATTCACCACTAACCAAATCAACATGGCCATTTACCGTGGATGAATTTATGCCCGATGCTGCAACCTAGAGAAACGTCAACGGTACTCACAGAAAGAGGGCACGATTTAATACATTGAACCCACACGTATCTCTTGACGCAAATTATGGGGATGTCCTTTTCTATACGGCAAACCGCAAATCACTTGTTGATGACATGTACAGTTAGGCTGCTAAAGTGATTTCTCCTATCATATCTTCCTCATGGTGCAACCATCTACTGTGGCCTTACAACAATGATAAAGATGAAGATGATTTCTATGACAATTTGAACGAAAACCTTTTTGGAATCCATTCTATAGATTGGCTAAAACCCTCACTAAAAGGGGAATTTTGAGGGGCCATATCTCAAGCCCATAATTAAAACACAACCAAAATAGGAGAATTAACAGTAAGGGAAACTGTGTAGAGGTTATGGGTTGATAGAAACTGATAGAATGAGATCACAAAGCCTTATCCATGCAACTTGTGTACCATGCAACGCTTCTTAACCCTTGCTGAAATAGTCTCGAGACAAATAGTATTCAACGATTAACAAAGATTTGAGCTAAGTTTGAACCTCTCAGTTATCTGCAAAATGAATTTTTTCTATGGCCATTTGTAAGCAAAGGGCACTGTTATGCCACATTTTGTGGGCATACCAAAAAGACAAACTTATTTTTGTTTTTTACCAAAGGATTGGAGTCCATCTTTGTTGCTCTTGGGATCTCCATGATATGATTGTGATGTTTGATAATGGATAATAAGAGGATATGTATGAACTGTTATATGCCATGCCATGATGATCATGATGATGTATATTTAATAAATTAATAAGCAAGAATGCTTAGTCATTATCTGATGAGTATAGAGAGCAATATCACCCTTAGATTGATGAGGGTGAAAGATGTGTGGTTTGTTTATTAGCCAAGTCACCAAGGTTACGCTTCGTATTGCTAAGAGATTTTACCCCCTCCTTCGGGTCCACCATTGTCTTCTTCATCCATTATCCATATCCACTCTTTTTTTGGTCTAACTCCTCTATTTAAGTCTTGATAAATGGATTCTATACCTCTCCCCTCTGTGACCTCTTCACCAGGAGGACCTCCCAATTTTCCATTGTGTCTTGGGCAATGTTGTGTTGCAATTGTATAGTGATTGTTCAAGAAGCTCGCTGTTAGACCCCTAGGGTGGACTGCTTATCAAGCAAAGAGATTTGTCATGGAGCAACGATCCTCCTAGATTGTTGGCATGAAAGTCCTTCCTCCCCTATTCCCAAAAAACAAATGAGGGCATGTCGAAAAGGTCCTAGTCAAAGACTCCTTGTACATACAAAAAGTCAAAGTCAAATTTTCATACCAATGCAAATAAAAAGTGAAATCCAAAAAGGATCAAAGCAAGAAAAGTTTTCCCATGAAGAAGGTTTCTCAAAGAAAAATCAAAGGCCAAGGCCTCCAATACAAAAGAAGTACAAGAAAGAAGTCCTGCAAACCAATTGAAGACTTGTCTTAGAAGACTAAGTCCAAGAGAAGCTAGAAAAGTCAAAGTAATGGGGGAAGTTTGATTGTTAATGGTTAGGTGGGGGATTACCCGACTATGCAATCACCCATTTGTGAGACACATCCTTAGTGTTTATCCAAAAGGTAAAGAACTCAGAGCTCCCTTTTCCCTCTTGTCTAGAATCCATCAGCCTCCTTGCACTAGAACTCTCATTTGACCAACCTTATATAACCATAATTAACTCCATCCCCAAGGAGAAAATAGCTCTTGACAATGTCTTGGTGTTGTCTTAATATTGGTTAATAGATAAATCATGCATCCCACGAGTGACGAAACTGTATGAAGATATCTATGTGGTGGTATATCATCATGTAGGGCATGACTAGCTATGTGATGAGTTAACTATGGTGATTACTTATATTCTTGTATCTATTCACATGGACACTCTTTGTTGTTGGTCCATCAAGGATATATGACAAAGGTATACTTCATCAGGCCATTTGTTTCAGTGCCAAGTTTTCAGTGTTCCAAGGTGGTCAAATGGGGGGTATGTTATATCTTAAGATGTACTTGGTATAATTGCATGCTGGGGACATTTTTGGATACCTATTCGGCCCTTTACTCAGATATTTGCCATCAGATTGATCACTAGTGTCACATATCAGTCAATTCAGAAAGGGTGGTGGGAATTCCGTTAGTGACTACATATAAAATTTTCATGAACGTACTTTCATGAGAAAAACTCAGTATTTTTTCTATCCGAGAGATGTTTTAGATTCCTCTTAGTCTATATTTTCATCCTATACACTTGCATGTCAGAACGCCCTCACCAATTTGGTAGAATCTGAGGTCAAATCAATAACCCATTAGTGGGCAGCCTGCAGAGTTTCATGGACGTGTATGGGAAGCTTCCAATTCAGTTCTCTGCAACGTTTTGCCATTTTTGGGGACCCATTTGCCCCTTATACACAGATCCAGGCTCAGTTTGTGGAACATTGTCCTCCTTGGCAGTTTTCTAGGCAATGAGGGTTTCTACATGCTTATTTCATCATATGTGGGATTACGTATGGCTATGACTATGGCTTTTATTAAAAAATTCCAAAGTCTATTCTAATTAATCATTGAGCATTAAAAAGTGCACTAAATCAATTTTCCTGAGTTATTTGAGTTAATTGGAGCATGGCACACTTGTGGAGGTAAAATTATATGACTTGGCACATTGGCACACATGTGGAGGCATCTTGAGCGCTAAAAAGCACATCTCAAATTAAGATTAAGTCCTAGCCACTGATCTTGCTCTTCTTCACTTGGATTAGCCTCTTTTTCTCCCACACGTGTGGCTCAATAACTTCCTCAAAGGAAACAATTTGGTATTTCCTTCAATCAAGCAAGCAACCCATGGTATTTTTCATTGGTATTTGGTCCTTGGTAATGGGATAGACCTGTTATCCACTAAGTTGCACTTAGGTGGATCTCCAGTGAGCCGCCAAAGGCTTGAACAATCCAATTGTTCATTATTAAAGTTCGAAAGTCCATCAGGCCAATCAGTGGCCCTTCTTTTTATTTTTATTTTACATGTTCATACCCTATGGGGAATTGTATTAAAATGACTTAGCATGATGAACTTATGTAAAATCCTAAAAGGTTTGGCTTTCCTAGGACTTACTCATCAATGCTTTACTCTAGAGTGTTTTTTCCTTGAGAATTATATGTCGCTTTTTAATGACTTATAATTTTCGAGTTTTTCACTTACTCCTCCAAAGCTAGAGTAAGCGTCTTGGTGGTTATGCCTTAGGAGGTTATTAAAACCTAGGTGTCAATGTAAATTACCATGCTAATCATTATTTTTGAGTCATATGAACATGTGCTAGATCCCCCTAGGTTTGTTATTTTTTTCCCATAAAATCAAGCTTATTTTCAATGTTTTAATTAAAAATATTCACTAAGTCATAAAAGTGTGGTCTAGGGGCGAAATTTGCCATGGGGTGCTCGTTTTCTAACTCGAAGCACCTACTTTACCATAAACCCACTTAAAAATTAAAATTTGTGATTATTAATTACATACTTTTCATTTTTCTTGAAAAGTGAATAAAAGAGGCCAAAAAATGGAGAAAATAAAGAATTCGACAACTTCTAAAAACATAGAAACATGTCGAAAACATGTTTTATGAGTTGGCAATGTAAAGCGGAAACACTCCTAAGGTTTCTAAAACACTCTGGAGTGTTTTTCTCAGCAAATAAAGGAAAGATGATTTTGCTAAATCAAGTGGGGCGCATTTTTTCATAGGGAGGGCGCAACTCTCAAGAAAAGATAGCAATTTGTAAGATAAAGTAAAGTGGTTGAGTTAGGAATTGGAAGAAAGCTAATTTTCAGGATTTTCCAATCCATTACAACTCATGCCAAGTTGTGCACAACTCATCAAGTGCGCACCATCCCCCTGGGGAATTCACAGTGTCTCTTTTCGTGGAGTGAATTTTTTTTGTTTTTCTTGTAGTTTTTAATCGACACAAGCACACAATCCGTCTTAACGAACTGTATACTTTTTATAAGTGATTTTAGTTAAAGTTGCTTTAAATTTATTATTTTTGTAAAGAACACTAACCCATTATGATTTCTCCAAGTACCGAAAGGGAAAAGAAAGTCAAAGTGTAGTAATTAGCAAACACTCTTTCATTGCTTACTTTACAATTTAAATTGGAACAAACTTATTTGTTTTAGTCCACATATGCTCTTTCCTTCTGCAGGCTTGCCTGATCATTAGGAAATCAGAAACGGATCTGTAACATTCTTTAAAACTCAACATTTAATTAAACAACTCCCTTTAATAAAAATAACCACACTTAAACATAACAGAAATCCAACGTTTCAATATCATTTTATGTGGGCAAATTCTTCAGAGGAAGCGGGACCAACTAGAAAGTGGTCGGGCGTGGGGCCCCGTTAGGCTATATCCCTATTGGTATAGTGTTGAAAACACCCCCACGACTCCATCTAGCCCACATTTCCTTGTGCGGAGCCACATAAGGCGAATTCATACATATTCCATGTACCTTCGAGTATATCGGGAATCCCCTTTTCCCTTTAATCAACTCATCCTTTAATAAATTAAAACTCACCAAGACACGCTGCAAAACATTTTACTTTTTCAGTTGCACTTCAATATGTTATGACTCCATTTGGCACTGGCACAATTTATACTACTATCATTTGCTTAAAGTCATCTCAATGTATGAATGTTGTATCTTTATGTTGCTGATCTAATTTCTACTTTGCAATATCTTGTCAGTAAATCATTTCAAACTCGTAACAAAACAATTCATCCATAACTAATAAAAGTAAAAGCCTTAGTAACTCTTTCATAGGGACTACCCCCCTTGGCCTAAACGAAGTAGTCAGGATAAGGTGACAGCACCTGACTCAAGACTTGCCCCCAAGGACACACCAAGCAGCTTGAAGAATTTTGTTGCATTAAATAACAGGTGTGTAAAATGCAACAAGAAGACCCATGGTATTTGGATTCTATTTATTATTTTCCTCTCCTAAAGGGAAAAATAGTCGTCCTCCTTGAGCCAACTAGTTGCTCTTTAATGTAATATTATTTGGTGGATGGATCTAAACCATTGATTGGGGCTTGACTATCTTGAGATCATCCATTGTGTAACTAAATTTTGTAACCACTATTTGGACCTCATCTAGGGTTTGGACGTTCCCTTTGAGCCTATAAAAGGTGGGATGATTTCGTCCCAAGGGGTCAAATTTTGGGAATAAAGACATTTTGCTCTTGTAATTTTTGGCTCTTTCCTTTGTTCTATTGTTGGGTTCTTGGTGGATGATCAAGCTATTGTGAGAAGGAGAATAAGCTACTATCAAGGTGATCTTGTTCTTTATCTAAGTAGTGGTAATCTAGCTTAGGGTTTCAATTGAATGTTTTCTTCCTTCTTGCCCTTGCATTTTATTATTGCTTGGATAGATATTAGATGGTGAATTTGATTTGATTTGGCTAACTATTGTGTGTGAATTTTGTGTTTACCACTCATGCCCAAGGATCCAGGTTATCAAGTTCATTTGGGGTTTCAAAGCTTCCTTTGAGTAGCCATACAGTTGGACTGGGTGGCCTTCCCTTCAATGGATCTTGCAAATTTTATTCAATTTCTTACATGTTCCTTGACTCCATTCTTGGCCCAATCAATTTAACTAGGCAATAGTCTAATTTTTGTATCAGCACTTTATTTTATTTTCCTAAAATTTTATTCCACTCATTTACTGAATTTTCTCCCAAATTTTGCAGGTACTTGCAAAATCACATGAAGAGAAACTTTGTAGAAAGGGGAAAATGCTCAAATTGTTATTATTAAACCCTAACACATTCTCTCTCTCTCTCTCTCTAAACCAACGATTGAGAAGTTTCTTGAGCAAAGTCCAAGTATCTTTTATTTTTCACGAGTGTACTTCTTGGAAAATTTAACACATATGTGTTGGTTTTAATTTCAAATTTTAGTGTTGGATTTAAAATCTGAGTTTGTGCCAACCTTGTGTGAAGAGCTCTCTTCACATGTTCACAATGGTTGAAGGAATTTGATATAACACTAAAATTTTCTAAATAAAATTGTTCTTTGAAAGACAAATCTGCCCTCCTTTTGGTTATAATCACACTAATTGAAGGTATCCTTGAGCCATACAAACTGAGTTTTGTTTGAAGGGTAATGTGCATATCTTCTGATCCATAATAAAGTTTAATCTTACTGTCATATCTCGGAGTAACATAAGCCTTATTCAGCTGTCCTATCTTGCCGATAAATAAAGACATATTGGCAATTTTGTAATATTGAAAAATCTGAGTTTAAAAGGTCATCTCAAGGGTATCCAACCTCATTGAAATCTTCCTACTTATGTTTGTCTCCTTATTGGTACTAAACAATATCTCCTTATTGGTACTAAACAATAACACCCAAATCCATGCATTACATTGTCATAATAACCAGATCTCAGCTTGGGGTTTCAGAGGCATCAATTCGGCCTTCTTAATCTGCCTTTGGGTAGCAGTAAATTGCAACGTCTTGGGTATCTTTTTGTTTTAAGGGTTTATATATATTTAGAGTTCATAATTCCATTTACGTTGCTATATTCTTACACTTGCAAAAGAACCTAATTGGCCTTCCAAATCTGCAGGGTATGACAGTGAATTCGGCCTCCTCGAAAGATCTAAATACTTTTCCAAATCACCTCATTTTATCATAATCATAAACTTTGGACTTGGCGTGGCTGTTTCTGGGCAACTGCTAAACCTCATTCTAAGTATTCTGTCATTCATTGGCTGTTTCTGGGCAACTGCTATACTGCTGTTCTTACTTCTTAAGTTAGCAGGCCTATACTCTGTTTTACCTGCATCCCTCTGTTTAATACAGTGAATTTAAATTAAGCATGGTTCACTTTCAAATTGTTTTTGGTTAAAACTTAAAACCCTTTTCGCAGCTTTGCCTCTATTCTGTTACATTACTGCTGCAAAAAGGAGGAAATTTCATACTATCACTTGGCATCTCAAGAAATATTACCTTGAAAGCATAATTATGCTATTAAGTTGTTGATTGGTCAGCTCTTAACTTGCTGCCCATATTTGACTATTAAAGGGCTGATATCATCATTTAAGGGTCTCCATACTTCATTAGTAAAGGCTAATTGCATTTAGACTATGTTAACATTTGGTTTGGTGAGCTTGTGAATTGTTCCTAGCATTAGGATGGTGCATCCTACGATAAACTAGGCCATAAGTATTAACTGCCTCAAATTCAACTTCCTAAACATTGTGATTCAAAATTAAACCTCAAGTGGCAAATAGCACAAGTTTTGAGTGATTTTGATCATTAACTTAGTGCTTAGAGTAACCTGATTAATGGTTTGATCTTGCATTTGTTTATCCTATGCACATTGGTGGATTGAACTCTTGGTCCTATTTATTCCTAAGGGGTAGCTTTAGGTGTATTGCTAGAGTGATTCTTATCATTGGCATACACTCTAATGGCTTATCGCACGGTCTTATGGTAGATGATTCAAGTGATGTTATAAGCATTTTGAATGATTAAAATCTAATAATCTAAGTCTAAGAGAAGCGTCATCTTCTCCAAACACCATAATAATAATTTACATATCTAATAATCTAAGTCTTGTAACTCTTGTCTATGGTTATACTTTATGGTACAAGCACTTCCTTTCTCATGTGGATAATGATCTATGCTATGGTGGTGAATGTCTTAATGATGCTATTTTGAAGTCTCACAAAACCTACACTCTTAATTTCACACATTTTAAATCTTGTGAACTTGTCTATTATTGCTCTTGAGTAATTTCATATCTTTCAAGTGTAATCTTGTGGATGACATTATATGTCTAAATGACATGATACATTGATTTATGTTAATGATCATTGGAATATATCATTTGGGAACCTTATTATTGGGTAGGGTGTTCTAGCGTCTATAAAGATATCGGCAAAGATTTGTCGTTCCACATTTAAAACTGCGTCTGGGAACTATACCTGTTTGAAAACAATTGGTTCAATAGCTTTATGTTGAAAGTGCAGACGGTTGTTTCTAGCTAGTTGGATGCCATGTTAATCACCACTGTTACTCTCTCCGGTACCCCATGCTAGTAGTATTGACTGACTTTGATCACAGAATTGGACCCCACATACCATTGAGTATATCGAGAACCCCCTTAGGAATCCTGAAATCTGTCTATCTCAAACCTGAGCTTTGGGGGAAACAATTTTACTACTCAATTTCACAATTATAAATCTGGTTTAATGATATATATGGTCCACATGGTTATTTATTGCATTGTGTCATGCTTCATTATTTTCATGATGATGTACTTTTATTTTACATGCTATGATCTCATTGTGGAATAAATGGTTAATGGTGTAATTGCTTAATCTTGAACAGTAATAATTCTAAGTAATCCTTTAGCCTAGAGTATGTCTAGCTTTCACCTTTGCTTACCCCTAAGGCACCTTCAAAAATCAGTGCTAGGTGTATACTTGAAGTTGTCTTAGGATAGCCTCAAGCAAAAGCTTGGTCAGGGTCTCCCCCTTGGATAGTATGGAATCGTTCACTGTTGGGCCCATGAGGCCTAGAGGGCGCACTCCCTACCGATATTGACAGGTTGGGTAGGTGGTTCATAGTTGTGTTAGGTTAGCAACCAATCTGCTTGTATTGGGCTGATAACTTGTGCATAAATAGAAACCATGGTGAAGACTTACCCCACTATGAGCACCTCAATCTCACGCTCCAAATTTGGATGGATGAACTATGCATTTGCAACTCGAATCATCGTGTCATTGACTGGAAGATTGTTAAACTAATTGTTGGTGTGGATCGCGAATTGGATCTGAGTATGAATGATTGTTTGTGCAGAATAGACAGGTCGAATCCACTGCTGAAAAGCTCACCGTTCAGAACATGTAGGTTGGAGCGACAGGCAGCATGATGGTAACCAGTCACAAGCACAACGAAAATATTTCTCTTGACGACGTGATGGAGATTATAATTGCAATTGGTTACCAATTGACTCATCAAATTAGCATTTCTTTGCCATTGCACATTGCAATCAATGCAGATGTAGATTCCCTTGAGGCATGTAGGTAGTGTAGCTCCCCTCTCATGGATCTAAAATAAAACCCATGGAGGAGAAAAACTACCATGGAGGAGTTATCAAGCCCTTAAGGCCATAAGGACTCTGATACCAAGCTAAAATATGCACAAGAACAGCATAATGACGGAAAAGGATCACAATCCAACTCTCACTATTAATCTTCACACCAAAGCTACAAATATATAGTACAATGGGTGATGCCACCTTTGTTACAGCATGAACTAGCAAGTATAGTTAAAGCCCCAAAGAACACAGCTAGCCCAACTATGACTTAGAGGTGTTACCCACTATCACCTTGATAACCACCTCTCTGCACTTCCGATTGACTCTTCTCCAACTTGAAGGGGGCATTGCTAGACAAGATTGCTAGGCTATGGCAATGAGGTCACAAGGTGATTTGAAGAGTTAGCCTTAGCAAAACTTGAGGTCATTTTTTGTAGTATAGGTGATCGGAGGGTTATGAAGACTAGTGCCAATTCCCAGGGCATAAGGAGTCTCAGGATGATACCCCTAAGGCATAAAGGGAGAGGGGCAGCTCCTCTTCAAGTCAAATATACCTCAGCGAACTAACATCAAACAAAACATCCACTGAAGAATAGAACTGCCCTACTGCAGGTCTGATTGCAAACTCATATTTGTGTGAGAAAAATACTTCATATCTTTGCTTAGAATGACACCATACTGCCCAAGAACTATCAAATCATGGCTGCATAAGACAAAACTATGCCCAGGAGCAGAGGATTTGTAGTTCTCTGATTAGAATCTGCCCAGAATTCAAAAAGGCTACCGGCTTTATGCTGATATGTGCCCAAATTTGATGTTTGGGTTGCTTTATTGCTGGTTTCAGGTCTGAAAGTCCCTAGATCTCCTCCAGAGTCCAAACTGCCCAGAAATGCTGATGAGGCCTAGGGATGACATGGATAGCCCTATATTGCACCCAGAACTGTTTGTCGATGTTGTTTGCTGTCCCATTGCATATCAAAAATCAGCCCAGACTTGGAAATTAGAGCCATTCATGTTCTCAGAATCAAGATTAGGGCCATTTATGTACTCAGAACTGCTGGTACAGCCTTGCCCAGGACTCAAACAGTGATGTTCTGAGGCTCGTTTATGACTGTTGTTCAGGAGAATGGCCTCAGATCATGCCCAGATTTAAATGAGGAGGCTGTTTGAGGGCTGAGAAGTGCCCAGAATCACTCTCATGCTGAGTTATGGTGGGAATTGTACTCAGAATTTTGCAAAAACCACCTAGACCTTGAGATATGGCTTCCTTTGCTGCTGTTCATACTCAGAATTAACCCAGCATGCTTCAAACAGCCATATGCTCCATGAACAACATCACTGGTAGGGTATCATTTCATCATGACATGTCACCCCTTTCAGAGTGTGATCAAAATCACACATGGACACCCATACAAAATAGGAGGTAACAGCCTGAAATGAGAGATTTGCTCTGGATCGTATAATCAAGTGATGATTAGGCTAGGCAATCCCAACTAACTCACTTAGTCGGCATTGAGGATAAATCACTATTCTCCAAAATGAATAGTACAAATAATGGTGACATGAAAACCTTGTGATTGGTAAGGTAAGCCATAGGCTAACATATAATGCCTTGGAGACCACTTCTTCATCTGAGCCTTATAACACGACGGGAACCGACACTTCTAATCTTGACACAATGGGGACCATTGCTCCTTGGGGTAGATGATTGATCCGTGCATTTGCACACTTCTGGACCACAAGAGACTTTTTCCAAACTTTAGCACACTAGAATATCAGACCTTGTTGCATTGTCTTCCTATATGAACAGCATTCATCCTTCATCGTAGCTAACCCCTCACACGTGAACAACACCCAATCTTAAGCACACCAAACTTTTAGCCCCACCACAAGATATGATTAGCACCAACTCAATATTAGCTCATTGTGCTACCATAGCAACAATGCATCAATCCACATCAACAAATGCCATAGCTTAGAGGAGCGACGTTGCATAATAGTTAGGTGATCAAAGTTGACTGGGTCAATCAAGTTAACACGCTAATGATCAACTCTAACCAATTTAGTGCACACCCAAGCCAACCTAATTTCAAGTACCAAGGTAGTGATCATCCTCATACACTGTGCCTCAAATTGATCGTTAGGGACTATTTTCAGTACATGGTAGGAAAATCTGCACTCAGAAATTAAAATTCATAAAAATACAGAAAACAAAAGAAACAAAACAAAAAAGCCCTAAATCTTGGAATGTAAACATTGATTGATTCCTATCAAAACAGCAAAGATCTGAATGTTAGATTACATACACGACAATCAGAAAATCAGAGGTGCAAACTCAAATTTGGAGCAACCAATCAAATACCACTACTGCATGGAACGAATACATCTACAACTAGCTTACTTAAGCAAAACCTGCAACTAGCTTATCTCAATGAAAACCTAAATCTAGAACTTCCACTGTCTAACCCCTCAATGAAGCACCCCATCTGCCTTTTATAGAATAGCATAAGACTTGGGTTACAATTAAATGTGGGAAATCTAGTGATGCGCCTAGCATGAAGAGCAAAAACCCTAACCCCAATGTTCCTAGGAGAGTGTGACCAACTGCATGGATAAACTTCCTGGAATAGGATACCTATTGAAGATGAGTGAATGCATGTAAGCATGTGCCAACTTACCTAGGGATCTGTGCCCTGACCAAAATGGAAAACCTCTCATGCAGTGTGACTTATCTCCCTTGCGATCTGTGCCATCCTAAATCTAGAACATGCATGGACCACCATGCATGGGGAACTGCACCTTCCTAATCTGAAGATAACACCATCTAAAGTTAGCACATGCATGAACCTCATCCACCAGATGCCTACTAACCTAGTGCATCATTATTATTGCACCTTCTCATCAACAACAAATCAATTTGCATATGGATCTAGGGTTGGAATGGATCTACTGAATGAGCCATGCTGAAGAAGAATCACCTCAGAGCAACATGTAAAATTGGCACTCCCTCTTTGCAAAGTTGTTCTTCGTCAAACAAAGCTTCTCCCTCCACATCTCAAAATTGCCCTTACCCGAGGGCTTCATCAAAATATCTGCCATCTACAAATATGAAGGAACATAATCAAGAAACATGTTCCCTTCTAAACTTTGCCTCTGAGAAAATGATACTGAATATCAATGTCCTTGGAATGATCATGAAATATTGGATTTGTAGCTATGTTGCACTGGTCTTGGGGATGAGGGAACGGTGGGGACAGGGTGATGAGTCCCTGGGATGGCTAGAACAGATCCCCAATTTTCAGGGGATGGCAGATTTGGGATGGCAATATATATATATATATATATATACAACTTTAAAAAATTAGAATTCACATAAACATTTGTAGTTGCTTGTAAGCACAATAGTCTATATGATCTAGTATTATGGCATATGCACATCCTTTACACTTGCTAGTTTTAAAAAATCTCAGGTAAATAACAAAAGGGCTGAGTGACATTCCATTATTGGCACTTGAACAGGAGCAAAATGTAGTTTAGCTTTAGGAAACTTTAGTTTAACTATTTTCAATCTGCATTAAGGTCCATGAAGGGTCTATGAGAAGAATGCTCGTCTCTAATAACAGCTTTTCTTCCTTATATTTCATGTTTATGATTATTGGGTTAAAAGGCATTCCCTTCTCAATAAGTTCTGCAGATTTTTACAGCTATGTTGAAAAGCACTACAAAACACTTTTGGATATACATGCTTGCATTCAGTAAAGAGATTAGTTTCATATTTTACATTAAGAAGGATATTGAATACGAATTTATTCAAATGTTTAGTACCCAATCTAAGTCTGTACTATCCAATTGTTTTCACATTGCTTGAGGTTAAAATGGGGAAGAGTTGGACTTGAATAACTCCTGGAAACCTATATACAATATGTAAAAGCTAAGATGACCCTAAAAATGAGATGAACAAGAGCAATACCCAAAAGGATCTGACCTTTGAGTTGTTGCATTTCTTAGTTTGTTGACATGGATGCTTTGTTGCTTGTAATGATGTTGCTAAAAAGACAATAGTTAAATTACCAGAAACCCAAATCAAAATCCATCATACACAACCCATATTTTGAGCTGCAACTTGTATAAATTCAGAATAATATAAAAAATATGGATGAGATAAATGATCATATTGTCCAATCATCAATGTCCATTGTCAAAACTGAAGATACATGCCTGGTACGTCTCCAACATCTGCTTTGGACATCTCTGAAATCTACTTGGAATGTCTCCAAAATATGCTCAGAAGTCCCTGAAATCTATTGGGGACGTTTAAGTACTGCCAACAAGTCCCCAAGTCCCCGATGAAGTCCCCAACAGACTGGGGACATTTCCTAGGGGTTGTTAGATTTTCTTAAGATTATAGAAGTATATCTTAATTGCATTTATCAATAGGATCACTAGAATATAGACAAAGCACAAAACAATAACACAAGTATTTTTCACCTGGGAAACCCAAATGGGAGAAAACCCAGCAACCTTCATCTAGAGATAATAATTATGAGATCAGAGTACAATGAAGAAAGAAAAAGAAAAATATGGAAATGTTTTCCAAAGATGGAAACCTTGAAAACCGTCTTCTTCTGCAGTGTAGGCGAACTTCTCTCTCTCTCAAAAAACTGTGCACTTCTCTGAGCTGTTGTATTGTTGTTGTGTGATATAATGAGGAGGGGTGCCTCCTATTTATACTGTTTTCCCACTCAAAATTTAACAGGGGCCGACTTCACTTGAGGGAGCAATATAATTTGGTATTTCATAATTTTATTTTATTTCTTTTATTGTTGGCTTTTCACCCCAAGGCTTACATTGTTCTTTCTAGGGTTTGTATGAATGATTACAACAAGTTCAACTCCCGAAGGAGGACAATAAGAATAGCTTCTGAAGTTGCACAAACTCCAACACTCCCTCTCAACAAGGAAGGTATTCTTCGATCTTCATCAGCATCATGATCATCTAGGATTCATCTGTACATCTATGTTGTCTCTATCATCTCTAAACGTACTGAAGGTTGTCTTTATGAATTTGTTCTATTTGGATGTCTAAGAGAAAATATTCTGCTACCTATCTGTCTCTATTACCGATGGAATACTTCCATACCTGGTTTAGAGATCCTGGATGAGCACATGTGCACGACCATCTACTACGAGTTCGTCTCATCTGTCGATTGGGTACTCCCATACCTGGCTAAGAACCTGAATGAGTAGAAGTACCTATGCAATCACACAGCCATCTGCTACCTGTCTGATTCATCTGCCGATGGGCTTTCTCCCATACCTGGCTGAGTACCTGGACGAGTAGAGGCACCTGTGTGAACCCGACCATCTACTACCTGTTCGTCTCATCTGCCGATAGGATTTCTCCCATACCTAGCTGAGAATCTAAACAAGCAGAGGTACCTGGGCAAGGGTATAGTAAGTGTCTCTCGGTCATCTCTTCCTCTGAAGGAGGGATACGTTCTCTTCTACTCCAAGTCTTCTGCGAAAGTATTCAAATTTCACTTTGGGAAGAGGCTTTGTGAGGACATCTGCAGTCTAGTCATCTGTCGAAATATACTGTAGCTCGATCGCACCTTTCTGCACCATATCACGTATGAAGTGATACCGAATCTCTATGTGCTTCGACTTGTCATGAAATACAGGATTCACTGACATCTGCACACAACTCTAGTTATCACAGTGAATCACGGTTGGCTCTGGAATTTGGCCAAATAATCCTGCAAGAAGTTTACGAAGCCAAACTGCTTCTCCAGTTGCTGAACTAGAAACCATATACTCGGCCTCTGCAGTACTAAGAGCTATTGAGTTCTGCTTCCTACTGCACCAGGAAATAACTGCAGAACCCAGTCTGAAACAACATCCTGAAGTACTCTCCCTATCAGTAGAACATCCGGCCCAATCTAAGTCTGTAAACCCTTCCAATTTCAAGTCACATTCTGAATCATATCGTAGACCATATCCCACAGTGCCACATAAGTATCTGAGCACATGTTTTGCAGCAATCCAGTGAATCTGTCTCGGTTCGCACATGAACTAACTGAGAGCATTCATAGCAAAACAAATATTTGGTCTGGTGTTCGTCGGATACATCAAGGACCCAATCAACTGGCGATACATAGTGGGATCAATCAAATTTGAACCCGAAGCAGAATCCCTCAGCTTCTTCAAGTTTGCATCCATCGGAGTAGCTATGGACTTGCAGTCCAACAATCTGAAACTCTTCAGTCTATCTATGGTGTATTTTCCTTGTCCTAGGAAAATCTCTTTCTGCCTCTGCCATACTTCTAATCCCAAGAAATAGTGCATCAATCCAAGATCCTTCATTTCGAACTCAGAGGCGAGTTTCTTCTTACACCATAAGATAAGTTTCTCATTTCCAGTAAGAAACAAATCATCAACATATAGTACCAAAATCAGTGGCTCATCATTCACAACCTTGTAGTAAAGGTTGGGGTCTGCATCACTCTTGGTGAATACCAGACTCACCAAAAATCCGTCTATCCGTCCATACCAAGCACAAGGTGCTTGCTTGAGTCCATACAACACCTTTTTCAGCTTGCATACGTGAGACTCCTTTCCATGGGCAACAAACCCTTTGGGTTGTTCAAAATATACTTCTTCCTCAATAATACCATTGAGAAAGGCAGTCTTGACATCCATCTAATGCAACTTTCATCCCATAGCTGAAGCAATAGCAATGATCGATCTGATGGAAGTGTATCGAGCCACAGGAGCAAATGTCTCATCATAATCGACTCCCTCTTTCTGAGAGAACTCTCTGGCAACAAATCTAGCCTTGTATTTTTCAATACTCCCATTTGCTCCATGTTTGATGTTGTATAGCCATCTAGAAGTTACAACTGAATTCCCCTCGGGTCTTAGTACAATCTCCCACACATCATTTTTCATGATGGATTGATATTCTTCCATCATGCATCCTTCCAAACTTGGTGTCTGGATGCTTCTTCATAAGTGGTGGGCTCTGAGTCAATGATGTGACTCATCAATGCTACATAACTGGAGAACCTCTAAGGTCTTTTGCTTTCTCGTAAAGAACCGTGTGGGGCTTCATGCCCCCTGCATCCTGTAAGGTCTGTTGCACCCATCTAGGTCTTTTCCGGCTTATTGCCATATCTTCGGGAATATCAACTGTCGTGACTGGATCAATGGGATCGATGGGTTCATCTTTCTTTGCTAATTCATCCTGAATGGGAGGGGAAGATGATCTCCTCTCCATTTCTTCATCATCAATCTCCATGTTTGATCCTTTGCCTTTCCTGACAGCCATTTCCTCTTCAAAGGTCACATCCCTGCTAACTTCAATATGTCTGGATCCTGGGATATAGATTCTGTAGGCCTTTGAAGATTCATTGTATCCCATGAACGTTCCCTTCTTGCCTGAAGATTCTAACTTTGGGCTTTTCTCCTTGGGCACATGTATGTAGACTGGACATCCAAAGATTCAGAGGTGACCTACTTATGGTTTTACTCCTCTAAAGGATTCTTCAGGAGTCATGTTCTTCACTATCTTATGTGGGCATCTGTTCTGTACATATACAACTATTGTGGATGCTTTTGTCCATAAGAACATGGGTAGACTCTGGTCATGAATTATAGCTTTGGCTGCCTCCACAATTGTTTTGTTCTTTCACCAACCCCGTTTTGCTAGGGATTATAGGGAACTGTGAGCTCCCTCTTAATTCCTGTTTCTTTGTAGAAATCATTGAATTCCATAGAGGTATATTCTCCACCATTATCTGATCTTATGATCTTGATCCTCTTCCCTAACAAATTCTCGACTTGTGCTTTGAACTCCTTGAATTTACTAAGTACTTCCCCGGATTCCTTGGTCTTAAGAAAGTAGATCCAAGTCTTCTGTGAGTAGTCATCAATGAAGGTCAATAGTAATGATATCCTCCCGGTGAGGCAACTGTCATTGGGTCACACAAGTCAGAGAGCACTAGATCCAAGATTTCTTTGGATCTGCTCTCACTATCTGGGAAGGATTTCTTGGCATTCTTGCCAAGTGCACATCCTCTACATGTTCCATCATGGTCTACCTGTAGCACTGGTATACCTGTAACTATGGTCTTCACTGCTGGGAGAGCTCTGTAATTTAGATGAGCTAGTCTTCTGTTCCAGAGCTCACCCATACTTGTTAGAGTCATGGACTAGGGCTTGGATTGGTGGAGTGTTCAGTCGATACAAGCTCTCCTCTCTCATACCAATTACTTTAGCTGTATCCATGCTTGAGTTCTTCTGCCAAGCAAGTACTTTTCCATCTGAAAATGCTACTTTGTATCCTTTGTCTAGGCTGAGATGGAAACAAGATTTCTTTTCCTACCAAGTACGTAGAGCACATCACTTAAGTGTAGACTCTAGCTGAAGGGAGGTAGCCACAGATCCCTTCACAGCGTAGTTGGCATCATCTCCAAGTACAACACGGAGATGAGAATCCTTCTTAACTACTTCTGAGATATTTTCTTTATATCCTGTCATGTGTCTAGATGCACCACTATCTATGAGCCAAGTATCACTAGTGGTGGGAACAGTACCTGATAGGGTTGATATGAAGAAGAATTCTGTACGATCTTGATTCTTCTATTTCTTGTGATGATGATCTTCTTCTACATCAACAGTTGAAGCTTCATGCTTCCTTTTGTGTGAACTTCGGCAGCTACTGGCATAATGACCGTATTTCTTGCACCTGTAGCATTGGATCTGAGATAGATCCTTCTTTTGTTTCTTCTGATCTGGGGGAGGACTTGATCTCTTATCTTGATGCTTGTGAATGTATGGCTTCCTTTCCCTTCCCTTGCCTTTCTTGGCATGAGATACGAACGCTTGATTTTCCTCAGGTTGAGTGCCATGAAGTCTTTGGCATGCTGCGATTCTTGTTTCTTTTTTAGTGCATTCTTCCCATAGCTTATCAAATTTGGGCAACTTGGTTCGACCACTTATAGTTTGGATAAAAGACTTCCAAGATGGTGGAAGACCACTTAAGGTGGTCATAACAAGATCCTTTTCTTCAAGATTGTCTCCACTGGACTTTAGCTTGTCCCGGAGCTTGGTGATCCTCATGAAATGAGGCAATATTCTCGGACTTCGTCATCTTCATATTCGACAGTTGACTCCTCAATGTGAGGGTCACATTGATGCTACTGTGTTCAAATAGCTTCTTTAGAGTTTTGAACATCTTCCTCGTCGTCGTCTTTTCTAAGATCTAAGGAACCGAGTGATCTCCAACTAAGTCCACTAAAATCCTCCTTGCTTTGGCATCATCCTTTCTCTAGCGAGGTTTGTCTTCTTCAGCTTCTGGTTCTGGGACCTTTGCCTTTACGAACTATAATAGGTCATTTTCTTCTAGTAGAAGAAGAACCCTAGACTTCCAGGGGATGAAGTTGGAAGCCCCCTTCAAACGATCTTCAACCTTCATGTTGATCATCTTGACTGCAGATCTGGATCTGACCCCAGCAGAGGCTAGGTCAAAAATGAAAGGTGGAGTTTTGGAAAACTGGCTCCACAGATAAATGCGCCCTAGAGAGGCGAGTTGAGTAGAGGTAGAGTCGAGCCAAAACTGTGGAGAAAGTAGGTCAAAATTGGAAACCCTAATTTATGTTGCAACTGCAAAATTAGGTCAAAATTGAAAATTCTCATCATTGAAATCTGTCTTCACCAAAAAAATGCGCCCTCCTTAGAGCGAAATTCCCAAGGCTCTTTTTCTGCCAAAAGGTTGAGTGAAGACCTTTGAAGATGAAACCCTAGTTCCGACAGGTTTTCAACAAGGTTCCGGCAATGGCTTCTTCTAGCACTGCTCTGATACCATGTTAGATTTTCTTAAGATTATAGAAGTATATCTTAATTGCATTTATCAATAGGATCACTAGAATATAGACAAAGCACAGAACAATAACACAAGTATTTTTAACCTGGGCAACCCAAATGGGAGAAAACCCAACAACCTTCGTCTAGAGATAATAATTCTGAGATCATAGTACAATGAAGAAAGAAAAAGAAAAATATGGAAATGCTTTCCAAAGATGGAAACCTTGAAAACAGTCTTCTTCTGCGGTGTAGGCAAACTTTTCTCTCTCCTAGAAAATTGCGCACTTCTCTGAGCTGATGTATTGTTGTTGTGTGAAATAATGAGGGGCACCTCCTATTTATATTGTTTTCCCACTCATAATTTAACTGGGGTCGATTTCACTTGGGGGACCAATATAATTTTGTATTTCATAATTTTATTTTATTTCTTTTATTGTTGGCTTTTCACCCCAAGGCTTACATTGTTCTTTCTAGGGTTTGTGTGAATGATTACAACAAGTTCAACTCCCAAAGGAGGACAATCAGAATAGCTTATGAAGTTGCACAAACTCCAACAGGGGTCCCGAAGTCCTTGAAACATGGGGAAGGCGAGTACGGGGCTTTTTTTGGGGGGGCAGGTCCCCGTGCAATATAGATTTTCAGAAATCCTGATTCAACTTCGATCGTCATAGTAAACAATAATGGGCTCCAACATTTTATCAATCAACTTTGCTATCAATTTGCAAATCCAAATGGCCTCACAACAAGCAGCAGAAACTGTCATGTACTCAACCTCCAATGAACAGAATGCAACCGCCTCTTGCTTCCTGTTGAACAAGGAAAACATACATGTTCCCAAGATGAAACAAAAACCAAAAGTACTTTTCCTAGCACTTGCATCAGTTTCCCAATCAAAATCAACAAAACCATACAACAGTAATTCACGAGCTCCCACATACCTCATGACATAATTAACTGTGTCCTTCAAGTATCAAAGCACATGCTTGTCAACTATTCAAGTATCCAAGATTCAGCTATGAACTGGCTCAAAGCATCAACTACAAAACATATGCCAAGCCTGGTTTCACAAGATACACCAGAGAACCAGTCAACTACCTATACAAATAAGGATTTACCAAATCAAAATCAAAATCAACAAATAATTTCAAATTTGGCACCATAGGAGAGGCCAAGTGTTTGCAATCAAGCATCTGAAACCAGTGTTGCAAACATCGACGCGGAAAAAACATCGGCAAGGTCCAAGAAACATCGTTTCGGAATATCTCGACAACACATCGGCAAACATCGGCAATAAATCAGCAAATTTACAAAATAAAAATAAAAAATATTTTTTCAAATTTTTAAATCTCGGGAAAAATCAGGAAAATTTGGGAAAAAATCGACAATATCTCGGGAAAAATCAGGAAAATTTGGGAAAAAATCGACAATATCTCGGGAAAAAATTGGCTTAGAAAACATCGGCAATATCTCGGGATAAATCAGGAAAAAATCGGCCCGATTTTTTCAGCAATTTTTTGAGAAAAAATCGACAAGCTGAAAAACTAGTGACTTCTCGGAACATCGCGATTTCTCGGCCAGTGTTTGCAACACTACTTAAAACCCCCCAATTGATTAATGTACACTTCCTCTTCAATCAAACCATTCAAAGTAGCAATCTTTACATCCATATGGTATAAAGGAGCAAAAGTCTCCTCATAGTCAACTCCCTCTCTCTAAGAGAATCCTCTCATCACAAATTTGGATTTGTACTTTCTATGCTACCATCGATCGCATGCTTGAGAAAAGCCCCCGAGGATCTATCATAGATTTTTCCATTGGTCTTGAAAAAATCTCCCAAATATTGTTCTTTAGGATGGAGTTATACTCCTCAATGATGGCATCCTGCCAAACCTATTTTGCAATTTCCTCCTCAAATTTGGAAGGCCTATACCAATGAGAAAAGACATCAATGCAACATAAGTAGGAGATTTCTTCGGGGGGTGACTTACCCAAAAAGAAGATTTCCGATGGAGTTATACTCCTCAATGATGGCATCCTGCCACACCTATTTTGCAATTTCCTCCTCAAATCTGGAAGGCCTATACTAATGAGAAAAGACATCAATGCAACATAAGTAGGAGATTTCTTCAGGGGGGGGTGACTTACCCAAAAAGAAGATTTCCTTGTTCTCACTTGTTCACAAGCCTCCTATAAAGTCTGGGCAAGCCATCTCGACTTTGTGGCTAAACTAGGTGGTAAAGAGGCCTTTGTTCCTTCACCAAAACGTTGATGATTTAAATCTAATTCTTCTTATTCTTTCTAATCAACATTTGGGACAGGAAGCTTTTCCCCATCCTCAACTCCGTAAGAGGCTCCTGAGACTTAGAGGACCATGCATCCTTATCAAACCTAACATCTCTGCTCACCATTTTCTTTGGTTGTGTTAGAGTATATATCTAATAAGCCTTGGAGATTTCACTATAACCAGCAAAAATACCCGTAATGCTCAAGGGTTCAAGTTTAATCATCTTCTCGTAAAGTGTATGAATATAAATAGGACAACAAAATAATGAAAGTGTGATACCTGCAGCTTCTTGCCGATAAAGGCTACTTCTGGTGTCTTGTCCTTCAGTGTCTTATCCATGTCGTGGATCATGGCTTCGGTTGTCTCTATGATGGACAAATTATTCTTCTCTACAACCACATTCTATTGTTGGTTGTATGGCATCATCAGCACCCTCTTATCCCTACATTCCTATAAAAGGCATCAAAGTCCTTGAAGGTATACTCTCCTCCATTGTCAAACATGTGTACCTTTATCCTCCTCCCTATATGATTCTCCACGAAGGCCATAAACTTTGTGAACTTGCTGGAAACATGATCCTTAGTCTTCATAAAGTAAATCCAGGTTTTTCTAGAGGAATCATTGATAAAAGAAAAATAGTATAAACTCTCTATCAAAGAAGTTGAAGACAATGCTCACATAGATATGAATGGATTAGATCAAGAATCTATCTTGATTTGTTTCACTAGATGGGAAAGCAATCATGGCATGCTTGCCAAGTGCACATCTATTGCACACTCCAATCTTCTTGAGCTTGAACTCTAGTGACCCCTACACCATATCCTTCAAGAGTATAAGTGGTCATGTAGGTGACCAAACCTTGTCCATAGCATGCATAGCTTGTCACTATCATGCACTAAAGTTGTTGAAATATTGTAACTTCGAAGAATATTCTATATGTATCTTTTGTGGTCCCCGATGGTCCTACCGGGAGAACCACTTGTATTATCTTGTACCCCGATGCTTCTAATCGGAAGAACTGATAAGAGTCATGAGGCAGTCCCCTCTAATTGTAAAGGTGGGTCATTAGCACCCCAGTGTGGTTACTTGAGCCTACATGTGTAACTCGAGCCTACATGATTAACTCGAGCCTACATGACAGATGAGTTAACTTAAGTGAACAGATGAATATAAATAGAGGTGTAGTGCTCCTCATTTGGGACACACACTCTCACTTGTGTAGCGCATTAGTGGAGAAGAGAAGTAGCTGGAGAAGGAGGAGAATCAGGCTTTGATCTCCCTGCTGGTTTTATCTTTTATCTTTTTGGGGCATCTATATTGAGGAAGCTTTTGCTGGGTTTTTCCCTTTAGGGTTTTCCCAGGATAAATCCTTGTGTTCCTTTTGTATGGTTGTGCTTGTCCATCTTTCAGTGATCCTATTTATATGCTTTTGTTATGAATATGAAATGAAATACTGATGTCTTAGCTAAGCATATGAAAATTTAACATGGTATCAGAGCCACCCTGAAAGAAGACATTGTGCAACTATAGAAGCTAGGGCTTCTTATTTTTTGGGTCTCTATCCACAATCGATCAGCAAAAGAAGGCTAGACTGACTCTCCATTGAAGCGCGCATCTTTCTGTCGAAGCGAAATTCGATTCTGAGCATTTTCAGTTTTGGTGCAGAAAATTAGGGCTTTCTACAGAAGAGGAATTTTTGAGTGAGCCCAGCATAGGATTGTTCTCCTCATCAAAATCGAAGTTTAGAGACCTGGATCGAGAAATTTGGTTGGGTGAAACTCCAGAAAAGTCAAACCCTAGTTTGACCCCGATCTGGAAAAACCCTAAATACTAAAACTGCTAAGTTTTGGTACATTCGCTATATCCTGAGATTGGCGAAGGATCAAGAGTGGAAAATTGCAGAGGCCGAAGATAAAATCCTGATTTACACTATATCCAAAATTCAGCCTCAGATTCGCTATATTCTGGGAGATATGATCCCTCCAAGTTAGGGTTCTAGCCTCTTCCAGAATTCATCCCTAAACAGGACACCTGGGGATAATTGATGTAGCGTGGGCTACAGAGGTCCAAATGGAATTCCTGAAGATGTTCCAGAAAAAGCACGGGATGTACTTTCTGTGGTCTGAATTTCAGAACCTGAAGATGAACCAGTGACACGTGGCATGCCGTACAACTTCACTGTTATGAACAGTCCTGTAACAGGTCACCTTGGGCAAATGATCATAAATCCCAATTGGTGAAACCAATTCTGATGAAACCTGTGGTGTTGGATCAGGGACGTTCGAGGTTACCTCAGTGCGAAATTTCAGACACAGAAGAGCAGCAATTTCGGAGATATCACAGAAACAGTAACAGGCATTTCTGCAGAAGAAATTGGAAAACTAGGGCTTCCTGTTCCAAGAGCTTCCCTCCACTGTTTTCAGAAAAGGAGTACATTGGATAGCTCCATTTGAAGAGATCTATCTTTCTATCCAATCAGATCTGAAAGATTCCAAGTTTTGAAAATTAGGGTTTCTCTAAAAAACCCTAGATCAGCCAGCTCCGGAAGCAGGACGGACACCTCAAATCAGTAAGATCTAATCTTTTGCTATTTGCATTTGAGGTTCTCATTTCAAAGTGAT